>VWPW01014735.1:895135-960579 GCA_013389825.1 Crypturellus undulatus
GACAGGCCGCAGATAACCTTGAAGCACCTGGTCCCCTGCCTGTCCATCTGAGCAGGGCTCTCCGCCAGTGCTGACGCTCCCTGCGTCGCAGGGACGTTGGCGCCTTGGGGAGCGCTGTCACACCGCAACATCCTCCTTCCCGCATCTGCCTCGGGGTGCCTGGTGGAGCTGCTCGGGTGGTGATGGGAGTGGCAGCTCCATGCCGGCTTGTCCGCCCTGTGTTGGCATCCCCGGAGCCACGGGTGTAACCAACGGGCGCTGCTGCGCCCGCACGCCTGGCAGGTGACTGGGCCCTTGTGGGGCACACTGGGGTATCTAAGAGGCTTTCCTGGAGGAGAAGCAATGGTTAAAACCCTTGGAAGGCTTCGCGTTTGTAGTAGTCCCTGTAGACAGGGACCGCGTCATCATCCCTGTCTGCCCACGTTGCGCTTAGTCAGGCAGAGCACCAAATCTGAACCCCTGGTGAATTAGAAACCTTTCTGGGCTTTACCACCTATTTAAGATGATTAGTGGAAGGGCAGCCAGTTGAACCAGGAATTGCACTGAAATATTTGCAACTGGCGAAGTGGTTAATTAGCTGGTAAAATAGCAAAGAAGCAAACAAAGGTCGCGTAGCCTCTGCAGCACAATGTGGGCAGCATTTCCTGCAGGCAGAGCTCCTCAGGAATTGGGAAATCTCTGTTACAACTTGGAGCTTGCTCTCCAGGTGCTTGATTTCATCCCCTTGTTCTTGACACCGGTTTATATCATGGGACATTCTCTGGTAATAGCATCCTCCTAACCTGCAGAATTTAATTTTTAAAAACACTTTTTCCATAAGTGAAAAATATGGTTGGAACCCTTAAAGAGTTTAGTCAGGAGACTAAATGTTCTCTTTCGTCTTGATGTGCAATGCAGAGAAGTGCAATAGGTCCCCGTTTTGACATCCCTAGCAAATACAACAGTGAGGGGTTTCATGACACAGGGGGGAGATTTTCGTCGGAATGGAAGTGTTCCTCTCATTTCCAGGACTTGGTGTTTCTGTGTCATCCTGTCCTAGAACTGGGCTGGAATATATTACGGAATGTGCAACTGCAGTGCTAGTTTTGAACTGAGAAGTAGCCACGCTGTAATCCAGTTATAATTGCCAGGCTGTGTCTCTTCAGGTAGCCTTTTTTCCTCCTCCTGAGTAGAAATAGCCATAATCTTTCTTGCTATGAAAGATATGATGCTTTAAAAATAAGCAAACCAATCTGGTCTCTGTTTTCTGCCAAGAATCTTTCAGTGCCCTGTATTCTGTGGTCCCGAACCCAGCAGTGGTGCTGTTAGGAATTACGTTTTGCGTTGGTTTTCTCGTGGCTGACTGAGCCCAGACTCTGAATTAGATGTCATTTGTAATTGCCATTTGCCTGTGTGATTTGGGAATGGATAGTGGCAAGAAAGCCAGAAGAGAACTTAGTAAATACACCTGCGTCTCTGCCACTCTCGGTAAAGCTTCAGTCATAAATGGACCTCTGGTAAAATACTAAAATAACTAAAAGCTTAATCAGAAGCTGAATTAAGTAGGGGGGATCACATGGTTTTCCCAAGATACTAAGTTTTAGGCCGCACGGTTAAAAATGTGCAGGCTCTGAGAGCCTTTACTGCCGCCACGGGGCATAACTGAGAGATGGAGAGGCTCGGAAAGGAGGGTGGACAACTTGCAGCCGCGTCCGCGATTATTCTGAAACTCTGTTGCAGGCAACTGAAGGCCCTTCTTGGCATCTGCTGTTGAGTGCGCTGTACATTAGACGTACACGAGACGGGGCCAGGAGGAGTTTCAAATTCAGCAGCTAGCAGCCCGGGTATCAATTAAAGTCGGATTATTTTCATATGTCACCGTTATGACCCTTTAAACAGTGCAGCTATAGTGGAGTCAGGATGTCTCTCTGACCCAATCCTATGCAAATGCGCCGAGGGCAGGAGGCCTCGCAAACCTCCTGAATCCTAATGCGAGCAGCGCACGATGCCTCAGCTCATTGCCATGCGGAAGGGGGTGGTTTCCCCTAATGCTGGTGCTCGCTCGGCACAACCATGTTCACGTGGGCTGTGCCGTGGGTCAGAGTGGCGGCGGAACCGGGCATGAGGTGCTCAGCTGTGCGGAGCCACTCCACTTAGGAGCGGGATGTGCCCTGGATCCGTGGGAAGAGTCCAGGTGCTCCTCACGTTGGTGGGATGGTTGAGCTGTGCTCTTAGTTCTGTCCCATAAGGATAACGGACAGTTGTTTTGTCTGTGTTTCCCCAAATCACTTACTGAGCTTATATGTTTGAGTTTATCTTTAGTTAGCCCCAGAAAAGCCTTCAATTTAGGATTGTTTCCCGGTAAACGTCATGGTTCCTCTCTCTGAAGCTCTCGCCGTAACCAGCGTAGAGGAGCAGCTTTGACATGAGGAGTGAAAGCACAAGACCAGCAAGGCAGTCTGTACCATTTTCCTGTGCCCTTTCTAGGCTGTGTTCCAGTTGATGTACGTAGTGTTGATGAGCTCCTGTGGTCTCCAAACCCTCCCTGGCCACAGGGCAACCGGCAATGCACAGAGGATGAATAGAGTTTCATCTTCCCCGTTGATCCCTGCTCAAGGAGCTGCTGCCAGCTGGGCAGCAGGGATTTGGGACAGACCTGCAGGGCAGTGGCCGCATTGTCAACCTGGGCTGCCACTTGAGCACCAAGGAGATGCGATAGCAATGTACTTCTTCTGCCCTGTTCCAGGGGCACAGACCAACCAGCGAGATAAAGATGGATGCATGTTGCAGGTATTTATACGTGCACCTGCAGGGGGATAGTGCCCAAGGGGTGGTTCTGGCCCGAGCGAGAGGGCACAGTAAGGGCTCTGCTTCATGCGTTTTGAGTGACAGTGGTCAGACTGGAGCCCTGTGGGCAGTGTGGGCAGGGGGGTGGGCGAGGAGCTGCATTTCATTCCTGGATAGTTGGATGCGGGCTTTTGTGATTGACTCGCTGCCTGGCTTTGCTCTTAGTTGTGCTTTTAGTCCCACCAGCTTTATGAGATCTTAACTGTTTATGAATTAGGGCCACACAGTATTTAAATTTCCAAACAGAGAACCATTCTTCTGTCGAACAACTCGGTGACTTTTTAAGGTTGTCAGATGTGTTACTCTTTTTTTTCTCTCTCTCTCTCCCTCTCTTTAAAGGGAGTATTGTATATAGAACCTCGCTTATTTCCTCGTAAAGTGATTTTAAAATGACTCCCCAGTGAGTTTAAGGAAAGTGTGTCTAGACTTTTTTTTCCCCATTTTATCCCCGTCTCCCCTTCCAGCCTGGCCCCTGTCATCTTGTAGCTCACAGATGCTGTGGATTTGTTGTACTGCAGTTTAATGCTGAGCGTGTGCGGTGACCTTTGGAGGAGCCCGTAGGCAGCAAGTATTGCTACAAGTAACGCCGGTCCGTTGCCAAGTGGAGGCCGGGGCCTGCCGATGTGTCCCAGCTTATTGCGCAGGTACTCGGGTCTGGCGCCGACATGCAGGCCCTGCTTCTGCGCCAGCTGGTTGCTTCACAGCCAGACAAGGTCCCTTGTGGTGCCTGGACTCACGGAGCTGGTGCTGCTGCAGCAGATCGAGTCCTGGCAGGTCTGGATGCGACTGCACGCCATCGCAGCGGGTGTTCCAGCCGGACACCGCCTGCTCCAGGCCTGCCACCAACCAGGGTCCCTGCTCTCCAGGCCACTCTTGGGGAGCCAACCCCGGGCTCCGGCAGTGCAGAGGAGCTGCCCCGCGGCTGCGCCTGAGGAGAGCCCCCACGCACCCAGTTGGAGTCGCAGCACTGGAATTGTGGTCACTGAAGCGGGAGACTGCGGCCAGGCCACGGGTGCCAAGTGGCTCTGCCCAAGCAGATGGGCTGCACACAAGGCTGGGCCTGGCACAGGTCAGACGTGGGGCCCAAGGTGTGTGCAGGCCAGGCCGGGCCTGGCATGGGTCAGATGCGGAGCTGAGGTGTGTGCGGGCCAGGTCGGCCCGTTTGCCGCAGCTGAGCAACCTGCGGCTCAGCGCCGGCTCCTGCCTTGTGCCCGGGGGCTCATTGCGCACGTGAGAGTCTCCGTGGCGGGCTCGCGCGACCTCTTCGGAAGCCGGGGCTGCCTTTCCTCCTGCAAGTGGATTAGACAAATCCCTGGCACTGCACAGAAATCCGCTCTGCCGCATGCTGGAGCTGGAGGAAACGTGTAATTAGCAGCATCCCGATTTTTATTTCGTTAAGTCGCGAAGTGAGGGGATCCTGGAGCCTATATTTTTAGCAGCCACTTTAAGAGCTGGCGGGGGAGGCGAGGTGTGCGTGGAGGGGGGGAGATTAATTTAAAATTGATAACGCAGCGGCAGCAGCGCAGCTTTAACAAGCTCACGGGCTGCCTCGCGAAGCCCGCCGCACTCGGGGGAGCGCGGTTCAATTCTCCGCGCTGCCAGTTGAAATCAGGAATCACAACGGCAGTGATTAGCAGTGAATTTCCTGATCTCAGTGCCGCGGGCGAAGGGAGGAGGGGACTGTTTTTCCCGCTATCTCCGGTCTGATTAACCCCTCACAGGAGAGAGGAAGCTGGGAAAGGGAATCTGGGGTAGTTTAGACCATTTAAACTTGTACATGCCGTTTAAAAAAAAATAAAATAAAATGAAAATCAATGACCATTAACAGCCAGGCGTGGCTGTGGGGAAGTGCCCAGTGGCATCTTTATTATTGTCATCACTGCCAGAGGAGCATCGCTCACAAACAGGCCTGCCCCTGTCTCGTTGGGTGATGTCCTTGGTGGCAGCATGGAACGTGCTGCCCCCCGCAGCATCGGCCTTGCCCAAGGCTCCCGGGCGCTGTTGGAGTGGGCTCAGAGCCTCTTAGGTCTGTCCTGGGTGTTGTCAGGCAGTCCCAGACCAGGCCTGTCCCGGACAGGGTGCTTGGATCAGCAGAGGGAAATCGGGAGCTAGGTTCTCTCCTCGCCTGGTTCATATGGGAATTTATACCGGGAAGGTCAAATATGCATGTCTATGTGTTACACTGCTTTAACTTGAGAGTTTAATGTGGCTGCCATGAGATCAGTAGCAAGAAGCTGGTATCTCAATGGCTTGCACATGTGAGCTCCAACCTTTGTTGCTTCAGTGCAATTAAACTTTAATCCATTTCCAAGCGAGTGGCAGTGGCAGAGGCACGTGCAGACGAGAACACAAAGCCACCACTCTGAACAGAAGAACATCTATTTAAACTGATACGATAGAAGCGCAGGATTTGGCCCGTGGATCCTGGTTCTGGATCCCCTGGCTCTTGTAAGCTTTTTATTACTAATTAAAGTTGGTAAGTAGTCCCCTTCAGGGTGTTATGGCTCATAAATGCGGGCCAACAAAATCTCTAATTTTACTAAATCGAGTAATTTTTTATATGCCAATAGAGGGCTTTTGGTTAGATTTTGTTTTCTCTCTCCCCACTGTTATTCCAAAGTGAAAGCTCCGATATTTCCCATCAACATCAGGAAGCAAAAACAACTCTTGCACCGGTTCCCATCTCCCTGCTGTTCCCTCTCTGGTGTCCTGAAAGCTTCTGGCGCTTGCAGAGGTTGGACCTGGGTTCTCCGTGGGGCTGCTTTGCCACCTGGGTGCTGCATCTGGCTGGGGGAGATCTTTAGGAGTAGACGTTAAAAATTGCTGGTATTTGAGCGTACGTAGGTTTCTTTGCCTTCTCAAACCAAACATGTTAAAATACAAGGAATGAGGCAGTAGAGGTAAATACATTTTAATGGTGTTGCAAAGAGTTGCAAACCTTCATGAACAGGGATTATTCTCACAGTCATCGTTCAGCAGTGCTGGAATTTGCCGCAGCAGTTCTGCGCCGCTAGCACCGTGAAATATTTGGGGTGGATTTCATCTCTGTAAAGACCGAAAGCCGTTTAAAAAGCAGCCTGGAATCTTTTGATTTACATTTCTGATATTAAACAGAGAGCCACTCTGCATTTTTTGCTACAGGGCATCTCTTCATTGCTAAGAAATAGGGCCGTGGCAAGAATCCAATTTCTTAATGAAGCTGCCTATCTGGAGGAAAACAGCTTTTCACACCATAATAAACAATGAACACCTTTTAGATAACAAATTCAATGGCAAAATATTGCATTGTACGTGTCATAGCCCCATAATTTAATGGAGGCACTTGCTGCATTAGTGGTTTACATTAATTTTTAAAATTAATTTTGTTTGGCCTGCGGGAGAAATATTTTTTTCCTTTTTTTTTTTCTTTTTTGTTTCTGATATCCTGCAGCTCATTAACACTTTTTTACTGCTGCTCTACAATACTATCTGTAATCGTCCAATTTGTAGCTTGAGGCTCCTTTTTTAACTAGAGAGAGAGGGAGTGGGAAGAAGAAAAAAAAAGGCAAAAAAAAAAGCTTTTTACTGAAATCATAAATGAAGCTTCAACCACACTGAGACATCAGCATCTCTGAGAGCAGTTGGGCAACCAGGGCTTTCTGCGAACTGTTTTAATTAAAGCCTCTCTGGATTTTCAGCGTGTGGTTTCTGGTTGGTTTCGTTGCCTGGGCCAAGGAGATTCTGCTCCCTTGGTGCCCACGTCATGGGGCAGGGCGATTCCGGGTGGCTCCTCTTCCTTGCCCACCCCATGGACACGTGGGGTTTGGATGTGGCTCTGCTCTATGACCCTCCGCTGCTACTCTGCACAAACACCCTGTGAGTGTGAGCCGCTCCTGGTGTCGGCTGCTGCTGGCAGTGAGGCCTCGAGGGCTCTCGGCGTGTGATGCGGGCCTCGGTGAAGGCTGTAGTGTCCTGTAGCTGTAGTGCCCTGTAGGCTGTAACACGGGCCGTAGCACAGGCCCATGGGGCCCTCCTGGGCAGGACAGCATCTCCATCAGCGCAGCTGCTCAGGGTCCCCGCTGCATGGTGCAGCCCTGGACCACGGGCAGAGCTTGCCCACGGTGCCAGGGCTGGGTCTCCAGCTATTCCCCCATTATCGCAGTATCCCAGAGCCTGTCAGGGCTTGTTTTTCAGGTTTTTGGTATAATTTCACAACTTTTTTTTTCAGCACGACTGCCCAAAAGTCAATTGTGTGGTGCAACATAGAATTATCAAGCCCTGGAAACTGTAGGTGTTGTGTCTGTGCTGTCTGACCTCTGCTGTGCCCTCCCTTGGTGAAAACAACACCTGCAAATCTGCTGTCGTTCAGCTCCACTCCCAATTTAATGTAAATTGTTGGATTGCAGTGAATATGGAGGTATATTTCCTTGCAGTCTATTGGATTATGTTCCTGTGCCATTAAGAGCGGGGTTCTCGTCGCCTTGCAATAAGAATGTAACGAGTAGCTAGATCTCACTGCGCTCCATTGCAAGACAGTATTTGCAGATAGGAAATTACCCGTAATTGCAGGGTGTTGAGATCATCGGTTTGCATGAATCAGCCTGCCTTTGCTGATGTCAGTGGAATTATGCCAGTTGACACCAGCTGAGTCAACCAAACACAAGCACAGATGTCCTGGTTCTCCTTGGTGTTCCCATGGTGGGAACCCAGGGCGACTGCAGGCATTCCTGGCTCACCACGACAGACTCGGGAAGATCAGGGTGGTGGACTGAATGTTCCTGAGGGTTCAACATCCCTTTAGCACTGATGAGTTCACCGCAGCACTCGTACAGCAAAGCTGTTCTCAGCCTGGGCCTCCTCTCTCCAACGAAGGGCTGGCGTGCTGGGCCAGCCAGGCCAGAGCAGGATGAAAATCCTCTCCTGGGAACGCTGGAGCCATTGCGGTGCCTGTTAATGTGAGCCTGGCACGCGGTGCCGCTCTGGGTGGGTGCCAGGTTGAGGGAGAGGCGTCTCCACTGCCGCTCTGCCTGGGACTAGTCCTTTTAGCAAAGAGGAGCCAGGAGGGCCGGCTCCTGCAAACCCAGGAGCTGGTGCAAGTCATTAGAATGATAGTGGACAGCAACAGGGCTGCGGTGCTGAATAGACCATAGGGCTATTGTGATCTTTCAGAAAGACCGTATCCCTTTTTTTCTTCTTTTTCATGGAACTTGTAGCCAGTTTCAAGCTTTCATTTCTCATAATGTCACAGATAATCTTTTATCTATTATCCAGTAGCTCTGCTCTGACAGACATTTGCATCAATGGTAACGTGCAGGCTGGAACTCTCTCTAGTGGGGAAGCCAGCTTGATATGAAAGGTTATTCGCTCTCGCTGCTTCGCGCTGCTTTGTTCCTGATTCATGCACGTTTTTTCCCTCCCATCTAAATGCAGGCATTTCTGGAGCTTTTTCTTTAGGAAAAAAAAATCCTTCAATTCTGAGATCTGAGCTTATTCAGGCTTCTTCCTACGTATCAGTTAAAAACTCGTTTCCGCTGAATATGACGAATCTTCTTTGAAACATTTGTTGAGCGCTCTGTAGGTCTCCAGAATCCTTTCAGGACCCTTCCTATAGAGACATCGGCAGCTTTCTTATTTTTTTAAAGGAGAGAAGAGTGATGAAGCAAGGCACTTAGGCAGCCATGAGACTTTTTGCAGCTGGTATCTCTCTCTACCAAAAAAAAAAAAAAAAAACACCCTGGTGGGAGCATTGACCTTTAAAAATGTGGGTAGAATATGCTCCGAGTGTCTAAAAGTTAGCAAAGCAGAAAAAAATGGTGTGTGACTGGCAATTGGAAAACGTGGTACAATATTACCTTGGTTTCACAATTCCTCACCTGCAAGGTTGTTAAATGACGGAGCAAGAAGGTAGCTAAACCTCCATTCTGTGTGGAAAAGTTTACTGATTGTGGAAGTGACTTTGTTTGCCAGCCCTACACAAGTGCCTTGGGTAGTGTCTGTCTGTGTTCCCAGTGATGGGGAAGCCCTTTCCACCAAGACTGACTCAGGCCAGACCACCGACCACCACACACTTTCCTTTCTACCTCCCATTGCAACCACCCTTTAGCGATGCATCCTTCCCAAAAATCCCACTCTTGCAGTGTCGGCATTGGATAGGAGCGTGCATGAGTCTCAAATGGAAGTCCCGGAAAGTGCTTACTGGGCTACTCGTCTCTGTTGCTACCTTAGAGTATGGCCAGGGTCCTGCTGCAGAGGATCCTTGGCTTCACCTCTTGATCCCAAGGGGTTGTCATGTGGTCCCCACATGCTTGTCCAGCCCAAACTTGCCCAACCCCATGGGTACCGTCCCTCAGCACTGCTTCTTTCTGCTGCTGGGCTCGAGGAGTGCTCAGCGCTTCTGCTGACAAAGGCTCAGACCGAGGTAGGAAGTCCCCAGTTCAGAGAGTCTGACTGTGACGGAGTTTTCTGCATGAAAGTGCCTCTACCCAAGCTGGGAAAGGGGCGCACATATCCACTCACACTATGAAATTTCAAATCTGAAGAGTTGCAAGTTGACAATGTAAATTTGCCTTCACGGTGAATGGTACTTTTTTTTTATTACACAGGCATGTCAGTGTACTTGTTAATATTCTTATTTTTCCATTATTTTACAGTCCTAGATTGATAGAAATGAGCAACGTTTCCTCTAGTGGATGCTGGATACAAAATTTCTTGAATGCTAAAACTGTAATGTTGAGTTTATTTGAATAGTTTTTAGCAGCAGAGGAGAAAGAGGAAGAGGCAACAAATTAATTTTATCTTAATTTCTCCTTCCCCCAAGCTTCCTTTTCTTTTTAAAGTTCTTTTTAAGAGGGCAAATTTTGAAGAGCAGCACAGAAATTCTGTAGGAGTTATTGCTGTTAACCCTGCAGCTAGAAAATCCAGTAAAGGAAAACATCAATCCTCCAACTTAAGATCCGAGAGGGTTTGGAAATGCTGGGTTCCTTGGGTTGTTTTCCTCTACACTGTGCATTTCCCTGCTAAGTGCTGCATCATTTATGGGAATGAACATTAGCTGTTTCAGGTATGGAAAATGCCAAAGAAAATCTGATCCAGCCAAAGATGAGAAGGGATTTGATTACTGAAGTTTACGCTGGTAGTGGATGCATCATTCAGTGGTCATTAAAGGAAAGATTCACATCAGGTTTTGTGGCTTTGGGGATAGGCCATAAGTGAGTAATTACACAGAATCTGGAGTCAAATATGCTCTTGCCGTGGTTTAAATCTGAATTAACTCTATTACATCAGTGACTACCACAGGCTGTAGGCGCTGAAGAGTCACGAGATGGCCGTCCTGCCCCTTCCACTCACCCAGCTCTTTGGCAACTGCGCAGGCCTTGACTCTTCTGCTGGGTTTGGGGCTTTTCAGTTGTGAAACATCTCTAACTCTGAGGGGAATTTTGTTTACATGAGTTTTCCTACGTTGAGCGAAAAACAAGTTTCTTGCGTAGTCATAAAAAGAGGGAGCTGAGACCTGGAGGAAGGAGTCACCTCCAGGCAGGCTGGCCACGAGGGAATGGGACGAGCTGAGGGACGGGAGGCGTCGGGCCCACGATGCGCAGAGAGCGCCCTGTGGGGCTGAAATGCCGCTCCCCGCAGCGCCACTCCACAACCCAGGAGCAAGGGGACTCTCCTCCCCAGAGCACCGGGCGCCTGCCCCATGCAGACGCTGCCTCTTCCCATGTCGAGTCGCTCCCCGACCTCATCAACGTTGTCACATGGTGGGTGCAGAAGTATAGTAACCTCATGGCTCCATACGTATATTTCAAACATACTTTCTGATGCCTTTTGAGTAATTAATAATCTGGAAAATGATCGGCAATTAGGAGTGTACAAATACCCAATGGTCTGTGGTCCTGATTGCACAACATTACTGTTGGTAAACTCTCTTGTTTGTTCTTGCATTTGCCCAAGGGTGAAAATCTTTTCCTGTAGGTAGCATTAGGGGTAAATGCTGCCGGGAGCAGTGAGGCTGGGCATGGGGAGCACCAAGCAGGGCCAGCTCTGGAAAGAGTGTGGCGAGTCCGAGAGGTGTAGGGTTTGGAGACATTTCTTTGGCCTTAAACCAAAACGCGGTTGAATTGTTGGCTCTCTTTGCAGGTGGTGTCTGGAAGAACATAGTTGTGGATGCTCTAAAGCTTGGCAAAAATGGAGCTCCTTCCTCAGGAACTGATTCTCATACAAAATTAATTTGTAGAGTGTAAGGCCATAGAACAGAAATGTGGGTTTAATTCTTTCCACAGTATATGTAAGCTTGTATATATTTTAACTAGCTATGACAAGAGTACTAACCAAGTGTAACTGCAATATTTGTAACCTCAAGTTTTTAGTGACTTACCTTTATAACTCTTTCTTTTTAATAGTATTACATCATTCATTTTGAAGGTTTTTGCTCTTTATACCTCTTATAGATAAAATACTTTTAGAAAGTCTCTGCTGCTCTATGCTGCTGTTGTGCTTCGTACTATGGATGCCTCATTTTCACGTGTGTGTAGTGCATATTATAAGGTGAAAATGGGAACCTTGTGGGAGATAGGTGCTTATGAAATATAAATCATTATCGTTAATGATGATGCAAAAGTGTCTAGTTCATAACATGCTGTTCAGGCTGTTCAGTTCCATTAAATGGAAAGTCTTGGCCCCTTGGGTTCAGCAGCCCAGAACAAAGTTTTAAATAACCAGCTCATGACGCAGTGTCTCAGAATAAAGTGTAAATCTGTGCTTTTAGCTTCTGCTCTTGCCTGTTGAGGTTGGACCTTGCAGAACTGGAGCAATGAAGCTTAGTAATTCATGTGACATCTGGATAATGAAAAAGTGGACTCTGAGAAATACATAGAGGTTAACCTGTTTTTAATAAGGTGTGGGAGCAACAAAGCCCAGGACAGCACGCAGAAAGAAGAACAAAATGAAAGGGCTTTCCAATCATGAATATATTCAATTGAAAACCTATGTAAAAAAAGAATGCCTTTCAACCCTGGAAATGTTGGATTTAAGGGCTCGTTGTCTTGTGTTTATAAACTGCAGTGCAGAAACTGCTGACCAATAAATAATTTTATCCATCTCTCTTGAATGAAGAAGAGTATAAAGCTCTTTCATGACTATCAGGAGGTATCAGAAATGGAAGTGGAATATGGCAGGTTTTGCTCTTTGCCTCATGATTAGACTTGTCCCTTTTGCTTCCCCTTCCCGCCCCCCCCCCGCCCTGGATTTTGCTAACATACTTGATTGCATTATATTGCCAAAATCTGAAAACCATTACTGAATCACGAGGGTATGATGCTGAGGTTTAGAAGTTCTCTCTGAGTTACTACTCTGTAAACTCCCACAGTCACAGGCTGCATAATCCAGCCAAATACCCCAAAAGACGATTTTTTGTGGCGGCTAAAGTGGGACTCGTAGGACTCCTGAGAATCCTTCTTTCTGTCCCGCTACGTAGGTGATGTGCATGTGGGGACCTGGAGATGGTCTCACTCATGCATTTTTAGTATTTTATTAAAGGTCTCTCTGTTATGGAAAAATCCCCTACGCCAAGTGTGCAAAGTAAAGGAGCCCAAAGGATCAATTGCAAAACACCACGAGCCATGGAAAATTAAAAGGGCAGCAAACAAACAAACTTTAAAGGAAAAAAAAATCTGCGAGTACATTTTAAATAGGTCTCCTTTGGCTGTCTCTCTGGAATAGATGTTGATGTTTTTAACCGTGCCCAGTGGGTTAGGGATTATGGTGGCAGGTTTGGTTTGAAGGCTAAAATTGCCCTTGGCTCCCGCGGGGTTCGGCGCCGCAGGATGTTCTGAGGGGTTTGCGTGTCCCGCAGGCATCGGTGGTGCGCAGGGCGTTCCGTTGAGCTCCTCCGTCTGCCGCCATCCGAACCCCCGCAACCAGCAGTGGGGCACGCGCTGAGGGTCCTGCGTTGCAGTGTTTCAATCCCTGCCTGCTACCTGGGTGGTCCTCCTAGTGCTGGGCACTTGCAGGGCTGTAAGGCTCTCCACTGAGAGGTGAGAGCAAAATGAGCATAAACCTTTAAGGACAGATTACGATTGCAAAGTTCTGAACAGGAGGCAATTTTTTCATATATTAGATTGTGTTGCAGTTTGCAATACAGCTAGCATGGGTGGGGACCCTCCGTGCGTCATCCTTTAATTAAATGCAATATATGTCCGCCTAAAGCTTAGGAGCTTTGAAAATATACTGCTCTATTCTTAGAGTGGACAAAACTGTGGTCAGATTCTTATCCGGCAACCGTTTCAGAACGTTACCTGCTTAATAACCCACAGGAGCTGAAGGGCCACAGCATCCTCAGTTATCAACTGCCGTCCAAATGGCGTTAGTGGCATTAGGCCGCTCAGCGTGTGCGTTCCTCTAGCAGGTGTTTATAGGAGGGACATGTCGTGTTAGCTTGAGCAGTAGCAGTGCATGAGGTCTAATTTATGCCCCTTGATGAGAGAATTAAAGAGCATGTCTGGGCTGCAAGTTAAAGACTCCTGTGTGTTGATAGGACTTGAGTTATTCAAGTTAACTTTGCAGTGAAGACGACCCTCAAGGGACTGTCAGCTCAAGAGCACGCACTAACCACAGCTTGTCATGTTACTACACAGAGAGGGGAATGAGCTCTTAAGTAATTAGTGCCCAAAGCACTTACTGCTTTGTAGGTCAAACCCAAAACCTTAATTCCACCAGGAACTAATCAGAAGCCGGCATGGAGTGCGGTGCGTGGCCAGAGTGAGCTGTCCGGGTGACAAACTACTTGCAAGCAGGCAGCAGCCCTTCCTCCCGCTCAGGTTTCCAGCTGACCAGGGATGTGAGCCCCCTAAGGACAGGCTGCAGGAGCTGTGATCTCAGGGGAGAAAGATACAGAGAGATGCAGCAAGCCTGGAATCCCTATTGTGCCGTTTGCAAGGAATGGAATTGGAAAAAAAATGACTGTGGTCTCTAATGTATCTGGGAAAGGTAACTGGAAAGTCAGAGCTAAAGAGCAATAACATGTTGCTTGTACTGTGGAATAGCTTGCCATCTGAATTGCTGCTTTTCTAAGAATATATGTCTATGTTTGTCACCTAAAAATATTTGGGTGTGAACCTCGTAAGGTCCATGGTTTCCATTGGCTTATGAACCAGGCAGGTGCATGACGAGGAGTGGGAATCCACTTACGCAGCACCCCAAGCATCTTTGCACACTACAAAAGATCCTGGACATCTCTTTTGGAAGCAGTTGTTGCATTTATCCAGCAGCTGAGCATTGCTCTCGCCCGCGTTTTAAAACTTGAGGATTAATTAAGCCATGTTAATTGTAGACTCCTTTGTACAGTTAAAACACAAGGGGAGCAGGAGAGGGGCGGGCATCGTGTATTCCCTTGGCCTGCTCAGCCCAGCGCAGGGCTGTGTGTCCCGGTGAAGACACGGAGCAGCGTGGAGCACAACCCTGAAGGAAGTGTTCACGGTAATGCAAGTTGGCAGGTGCTTATGCCAGTCTCAGTGAAGGGTAAACTTGTGCCACCCTCGTCATGCAGATTGTTTTTTCTTCGTAATCCAATGTGAAAGACCTTGTACGAGTCATGTTTCTCAGTTCCTGGGGTGTGAGACTCCCCTTTCAAGATTTTGAGGTGGATGCTTCTAGGTATATATCCCAGGCTACTTTTTGTATTCACCTGAAGACCTCAAAGCGGTTTTGAGCAGTTTTGCTGTCACATCAGAAAGCAGAATTTGTCACTTGGTGTAGGAGTGGTTGGCTAAAATGCCAAAGTCGCTGGGTGAGCAAGAGGCGCAGCAAGCAACTGCTGCAGAGGCCTCTTCTCTGCACATTGCACTGCTGCTCTCCGTGTCCAGAAACTCTCCACTTGCTGTGGGATGAATTCAGAATTTGCTTGAGTAAAAGAGTTTCCTGGCTTCACTTTCTCCCTCTCTTGAACCATTTCACCCTCTGAACAAGCAACAGGACTCGTCAAGTATAGGCCTTGTCGATGCTGGCACTGGTGTGCCAGAGAGCAAGTCGCTGCCTCTGTCTCTCCGCTACCCTTTAGGAAGAACAACAGTGTCGCTCTCCTTCCCAAACTAGTTTCACCCACAGGGACGATGAACAGGAACCCAGCTTTGCTGCTGACGTCCGCTCTGCGGGTTCGCGGTTGATGGGTGAATATTCCTCCAGATCCCCGTCTGCAGCATCTATGGCTTAAAACGGCTCTTTGGGTTTAATTAAGGGTGTTTGAAGGAAAAAGATTCTCATACGTCTGAGAGGGAGATAAAATTTTCAAATTCTAATTGGTTTATCCTGTTCTAAAGCAAGCAGTAATGTTGAAAGCGGCCGCGTGGCTGGTGCTGCAGAGCCAGGGCTGCGGTGTGTGTCCTGGCGTTCATTACAGGGCTCTCCATGCGCCTCCCCCGGCCTCGTGCTGCTGACCCCTGATCCCACCAAAATGAAGATCTGGTTGTCATATGGATGGCAAAGCTTTCCTCTTGCATCACAAACAGTGTAGATCAAAAACACCTCATTTCAACACAGATGTTTTCTGGTTGTGATTAATATGGTTACCCCCTTCCTTTCTTAGGAGAACCTTTCATTTCATAATCATCTGCTTTAGTATTAGTGTAATGGACTGACTTTAGACATTGAAGAAGACTGGATGAACTGGTTCATATGAAACACGACGCAGAGCTGATTTTTCAAGCTCTGAGTGAAGTCGTTGACATTTCCATGTGTGTCCTCACCAGATTTGGCTTAAAGTGGAAAAAAAAAATCCCTCTCTGGGTAAACCTGTCCTCAGATGCGTTGCTCAGAGCCCTTTGGTGGCCTCCTGCTTGCCTGGCACCATCTCCATTCTGGAGTCTCTCTCTGGGTGCCCTTTCTGAAACTCTCCGCACCAGCTATTCTGCTTGGCAGCTCTTTGTCTCTCAGGCTATGTGGCCAAAATGTTCCTCTCTTTATTCCCTCCTGCTCTTAGGCTGGGTGCGGTTCAGTTCTCCGTGCGTTGGAACCGACCACATTTTAGCGAGGCTTCAAATAGCGAGGCTTGAACCTGTAAATCCTTGCTCTGTGCAAATCCGTATTTCCATGTAATGGCCCTGCTGGAGTCATCTGTTTACGGCAGTTAGGAGCAGGAGTAATTCCAATTAGCGGCACCAGTTAGGGGAGAACAGAGTCAATCCATCGTTTTACCGAGCGCGCTATGAGGACGGCCGCTAAAGCCGAGCGCGATACCGCGTTCCTGCGGAGCGCTACGCGGTTAAAGGCTGTGGTTGTCTGACATTCTTCACAACAAGTAATCGTTAGTACAAGTTGGAAAAATATAGGCTTTGGGGTTGCGTTTTCCCTACAATTTAATACTACGTGGTATTGGTTAGAAATAACTTGTTACAACCTCCCTTTGAATTTCTTTAGGGTAAATATTTATCACATGCAATGTTTCCTCAATATTCGGCATTTTCAATACAATTAGCTTCACTGTAGGTTATTTACTCCAAGTTAAAATTCAAGGAAAAGCCTCCAAGTGCCTTTTGAGCAGAGCTATTCATCAGAAGTCCAACGCTGCTTTGTTCAAAGCGAGCCGAGAGCTGTGGGAGACTTTCTAACTGGGGAGCTGCGCTTCGAGATGCATAAAGCTAATGGTGTACACAAAGTGTCTTGTTTTTCTTCCTTTCGGTGGGGGGTGTTTCACATGCTCATTACTTTGTCCAAAATGGGATCTTGGCAGTGCAATGATAACAGGAAAAAAAAAGAAAAAAAGAACTCTGCACATCTCTGGATTAGTGACAGAAGCCTGGAGCCACCTGAAGCATGTTGACCTGGAGGACGTGGCTGAGGGCTCTTCCGCCAGGGAATCCGTGCGGACACGCGGGCTGGAGGGTAGGGGCTGCTGCTGGGTCCCCGCGCTCGCTGCACGTGTGCAGGGCACGCGCAGGCTTCGCGGAGGGCTGCTGCGGGAGGGCTGCCTCCAGGGCTGCCACAGGTTGGCTCTTGCCGCCCCTCGGAGGGCAACAGCTGCTGCTAGGTGGACACTTCCCAGCCTGGCCAGGCCTCCCCTTTCCAGCACGGGCTGGGGTCGCCCTGGAGCTGAGCTGGGCTGCTCTGTGGTGCAGGCGTGGAGGAGATGGCTGGGCTTAAGAGTAACCTGCACCCTCTGCAGCTGCTTTTGCCACCACAGAACTCGCAGTGACGATGGTGCCTTCAGGGAGGCTTTCAGGACCATATTCTGCTCTCCGAGGTTTTCAGCCCCTTCAGCGTATTCCTGGAGTTAAGCTGGACGTGCAGGCTGTGGGGTGCAGTCCTGCTCGGGCACATTGCCGTCAGCCGTGCTTTCAGCCCTGCCAGTGTGCTGTCGAGTCGCCATGAGCACTGGGCCGCCGCGGCTCAAGCGTCGTGGTCAGCTTTGTCTGTAAAGTGGCTCCTGCGCAGAGTAACAGCCACAGGATGGTATCTTGAGTTGCTTGTTTTTAGGAGGGACAGGCCAAAAACATTAAAATGTTCCAAACAATTTGGGATATTTTAAAGCTTTCTAAAAGCTTTTTTATTCTCTCCTCCTTTTTCTTATTTTTTTCTTATTTTTTTTAAAGATGTTTCATTGTAGTAAACTTCAAAGGGCACATTTGATCTGCTGGTATGTTTTTGACTATATCCACCAGGAGTTCACTTAAGCCAAGCAGTGAAACAATAATGTATGTTGTACAGCTGAAATGAAAATTAACCTAATGTAGAGTATTTGCTACACTGCACAGCTGAAATGAACTCCTGGTGGACAGTGAAAAACACGCTGGCAGATCAAATATACCTTTTGAAGTTTATTATAATAAAATGAAACAAAGCTGCCAAGGGAAGCGTTTACAGAGCTGAAAGGCTTAGGAAGGCTACAGCTGGTGTGTATGGCGCACTTTTTTTTTTTTTTTTTTAATTTGCATTTGTCAAGACCCTCATCCAAAGCTCCTTGAAGTCGTTTTGATGCTTCCCATTAGCTTCATTGTACCCTGGCATCTGCGCCCGAGGCCCAGGCTGGCCACGTGGCACTGAGCGCCGTGTGCATCACCGCGAGCCTCCTTGGCCTCACGAGGGCCTGCTCACTTTACCAGGACCGTTGTCACACGTGGTCTGGATGATGCAACATGAGGCATCACTGGAGGCGCCTTTCTCGGATTATCCATATGGAGAGTTGTAGTATCCTAATTTTCAGCTAATATATGCTTTGCTTTCACTAAACAAACTCTTCTCCTTCATCCTTTACTCCTGAAAAATTCAGCTGTATCATAGGAGATTGAAAGTGTAGGGTGACTTTAACTGGTTTTGAGGACTCCCTTCTCTTTTGAAGGTTTAGCCCTGCAGAGCTTAACCTGTTTTCCCAAGAAGAATTTTTTTTGACATCAGTAGTTTAAATGAAAGTGCTTATTAAAAGAATCTTTTCCTTCTCTTGTTCCTGAAAGGTAATTATTATTTCCCAAGAAGTGTCCGTCAAAATTAAAAACATCGGGAGTCTTTGTTGTTGCTCACATTGGCCTTTACAGGCAGGTTTGAAGAATCAGGCTGACTGAGGTGAGCACTCACTGGTGATACTGGTGTCATTTCCCCCATCCAGCTTGGTGCCAGCTAGGAGAGCAGACTAACTCCAGAACTGAATTAACAACGTTGCTTTCTGGTTTTGTCCTTACTTAAGGGGAAATAATAAAACAAATCCTCTGTATTTGTGTGTCCCATGTGAATCCAGCAGATCTGATGTTGCATCTGTTAGTTTGCTTTGACAGAAAGAGCTTGTTTTGACGTGGGAGCACCAGGAGGGCTTCCTGCGTCCTGTAAAAGCTGGTCTGGGCAGCAGAGCCGGCCAAGGGCCGTCGTGCAGGGCTGTCTGCAGGGGGACCCTGGCTGGGTCACAAGCGGGAGCCTCCCAGCAGCCAGAGGCAGCACCTGTGTTTCCCTGAATGCTTCCAGCACAGCATTTGCTCCACGAGAGCCTGGGGTACCTCGCTCTTTATTATATACCGACCATGGCTCCAGACCTCTTAGGGACTGCATTCCTGTTTGCTTCCACACTTTCTCCTGGAAGCACCCAAAGGTCTCGGCTTCAATCTGAGCGCGTCCACGCCGTGGCTGTGCAGGAGGAGCCCGTGTCCTGCAGAGCGGGAGACACCCGCGAGGATGGAGCTGGAGCTGCAGGTGGCCCAACTGGGCCGCAGGATCCCCTCTGGCTGAGTCCGTGGGGCCCGTGGCCAGGGCAGAAATGGAGCCAGGATCTCTACCCTCAGTCTGATCAGAGCAGCGTCTTGGGCTGGGCCAGGTCTCTTGTTTTCATGTTGCAGAACTGCGGCTCCATCCTCTAGCCCTTCCACGCGGGGAAAATCTGCACTTACAGGATTAGTGTAGCCTTCCTGTGTAAATGAAGCCCGGCGTCTCCCAGGAGCGGTGCTTTGGAAACTCTTCAGTGTAGTGCGGAGAAGACTTGTGGTCCTGTGCGGTGTGGAGCAACCAGCGCTTCTGCAGGTTTTCACCCGCTGTTCTCCAGTGCCAGCGCATGGCGTTACTGGGCTGCAGGCTAAGAATGGCACGGCTCCTACATCGTGTGTGCTGGGCAGGGCAGCCTCGTCCCTGCGGCAGACAGCAGACAGGGAAGCTCCGGTTGCTCAACCTCGCCCGCCTCTGCCCTGGTGGGAGATCCTTAATGGGGCAGGAAATGAGGGCCGCCCGCAGCCGGGCTGGCCGTGGGTCTCTCAGAGATTTATGCGGAGGCCTGAGCTGAGGAGTCGTGGTGCATCATCATGCAGGAGACATCAGAGACGTTTTTCTTCGCTTGGGTGCATTATCATAAAAAGTGATTTAGACTAGAGCTGATTGATGCAAATGGTCCTCTGTTCTTTCCTATCATTAGCGGCCTCTTTCAGTGGCCAGAGGCAGTGATTAAAGCTGTCATTTGGAGCTGCTCATTAAAGACAAGCACCCGAGTAGCAGGAGGAAAAAAAGGTTGAAGAAGGAGGATTTTCCCCCCACACACCCCTTCCTTAAAAAAAATGCATTATCCTTTTCCCAGCCCTGCAGGAATGGCCAGTATTTAATATGACTGGGAATGCAGGTTGCTTTAAAAAAATATGTAATAAAAACTGCATTCTTGTCACTTAGTATTTTGATGACAGCATAGCACAATGTTAAGTAGATCCTTAGAAAAGTGTCCCTGGGTGTATTTGTTACCACTAAAAGCACCCTGATGGAACGCAGTGGTTCCCAAGCAGGGCCTGCCCTGCGTGCGGAGCCGCCGTGACTGTTCTTTTGGGGACAAGCCAAGGCACAGGAGAGGGGGCACATGCGGAGTGGCCGGATGGTGATGAGGTTTGACAAGCTTTATCATAACAGATTTGCCTGTTTGATTTGAAATTCTTCAGGGCAAGGACTTTGTTTCTCCATGGATCCATAAGGAGTGTAGCCCAATAGAGTCCCGCTCTTGCCTGGAATTTCTAAGCACCATCACGCAAGCACGAGACATTAGAGCAAACTGTTACTCAGTATGGATTTGGCTGTCTTTCCTTTTTCTGCGTGAGGTCATAGGTCGTACAAATTGTCCGTACAGTTACGCCCGGAGCAGTCATATTGCTGCGAGCCCAGCGCTTACAGAGGGAATCCACGCGGGACCGCGTGAGTGACAGGTGACGTCGCGTCCTTCAGCTGCTCCCGGGCACGGGAATGATTCCAGCCAGGAGGTGTCGGGGCAGGAAGGGGCGGGAGCAGAGGGCCCGGATCGGGGGCAGCAGAGCCTTGCTGGGAGCCGCTGGCTCTTGCAGCCAAGCAAGTGGCAGCCCCTGCGCGGGTTAAGGGCCTGCGCATGCCCGCACCCCACGCTGCCTTCCGTCAGCACCGGTGCGTTCCCAGGGCGGCCCCCGCTCCAGCAGGACTGCTCAGGCAGCCTCATGGAAGGTGCTGAGGAATGACTGAGGGGAGGCTGTGCAGAGCCAGTGATTTAGCACGTTAGGGGAAATGTGTCAAACCAAACCACTATAAATGCAGCCGCTTTATTGTAGAAGCTGGCCATGCCCTGAGGAATTCCCTATGGAATGCAGGACGTGTGGCTTGCTTGTTCGTAGCTACCTTCCTGCTCTCTGCTCTTCTGGTACCTTTGCGAATGCCGCCCCTTTCGCTTTGGAGAAGCTCTCTCAAGGGTAATGTTGCGAGATTATTCAGGGGTTTTCCTGCCTGGGAACGTTGCCCTGGGGCTGCAGTGAGATGGCAGAGTGGGGCCAGTCCCAAGCCCTGGGTGCCGGAGGTGGCGGCTGAGGGCTGAGCAGGCGGCACGGAGCAGAGCGTGCCGAAGGTGCCTCCCAACCGGGGATCTGCATGTGATTTTAACAGGCAGCTTTCTCCAAACTGGGCCAAATTGCTGCCAGCAGAGCTTCCTTCTGCTTGTCTAGTGGAGTGTGAGCCTACTCTCACAGCAGTCGTTATGTTTTATACGTTAAATACATTATATTTTAATATATCTTCTGTCTAATACTCAAATAATCCTCTGTGTACTGACACTGGTGATAAGTTCCCTGGATTTAGAGTGCCAGAAGAAGTGAGCATTTCTTGTACTGTGTCAATCAGGTTTAAGCTGCAGTAGATCCAAAGCACCAATCCTGTTTAAAGGCAAGTATTGTGGTGTGGGGAAGGCTCTTCCTATCTCCTGGAATTCACTTCAGGCAGCGGAGGCACTAGATAGGAGAGAGAGGCAGGTAACACTGTCAGCAGAATTAAACGCTGCTGTAGTTTTGGACTGCTTTCTCCTACATAGACATCAAAACCCAGTTTGTCAGCGGTTTGAAAACAGTCAATTTCCAACCCAACTTCCTTCCTCCTTTGCTTCAGGTGTCCCTTGGGATGTGTAATGCATTCTCCGCGCTCCTCTTGCTCTCCTCCTCCTCTCCTTTTGTCGCTACTCGTGGTCGCTTTGGCGGCGGTGCTGCCGCTGCGCCCTGCAGATGGGGCAGGGGCTCCCAAGGGCAGTGCTTGTGCTGCTGCCTGCCCAGAATGGGAAGCGCCCGGCCAAAAGCAGCGGGAGCCGCTCGTGTCATGTGCAACAAAGGGGTTTCCCTCCGATATCCTCGACAATAAAAGCAGAAGACACAAGAACTGTGGAGGAGCGAAGGCGCAGCGTTATTCCGTCAGGGAGATGCTCTCGGTAGGGTTTACGGGCCCATGAGGTGCCGCCAGGCAGCTGGCAGAGCTGCCCTGGCCTCAAAGGCAGCGTGAGCAACACAGCGCGTGGTCCTCTCAGCCCAGGCTGGTGGAGTTTAGCACTGGGGAAGGGCCGCTAGACCCTCCTGTCCCTTGCTCTGTCCGTGCGGGATGCTTGTCTGCTCCGTTGCGCACGTCCTGTGCCGTGTGGCTGCGCCAGAGCCCCTCAGGAGGCTGTGCCAGGGGCTGACGTGTCCCGTTGCCAGCATTTCATATTGTTGCTCTCCATCACAGGCTTGAGTTGAATGACTTTCTCAGGAAGAAGCGTCGCTAATGAAAGAAGTTTAAGGGCACTTTATTTTCCTCCCTTACATATATTTCAGGGGGATACAAGGTGATTAGTCTCTTCCCATCTGATTTTGTGCTGGATTTCTGACCGTCACGTGTGGAGCGGGTCACTCAGCAGAGCCTTAAGTGAGACCACGTCTCCCACGGGCTTGTGTGCTGGGGAGAGCCCTGCGCGTGCCTGGCATTGTGTATCCCCCTCGAGCACCAGCCTGCCAGGCCTGTGACCCACACAGTGCCAGCTCCACAACAGCAGCCGCAGGGAGCCCCATCTGCCCAGCAGCTGGTGACCGGAAGCCCAGCAATACAGTCCCGTGCGGGCAGGGAATCCAGCCCCTCCAGCTGGAGGACGCCGGGTCGGAGGCGCCGGGCAGGGAGCCTCACGGAACAAATGTGGAAATGGGTTCAGCTTCCATTTTGTTGCATGTGTTTTTACCCGAGAGCAGCCAGACAACTCTTGGGATAACAGCGTTTTTCAAACTCTTGAGTAGCACGGCTAATGAAACAGAGCTGCTAAATGAGGTTCAGGTTAGACCAAGAGCACATATATGCAGGTGCATTCTTGCATGTGTGTAGCCTGTGCTTTCCTTATCTTCCTATATTAGTATGTTTGTTCAGAGGTGTGTTTGAAAGCTCCTACTTCTGTGCAAACTTCTGGAACCGAAAGAGCAAAGTTACTCTGTGTCCCAGGGAAAAACCTAAGCATACAACTCGTGTTTTCTTCGTGACGGAGAAGTTACAAAAATCTGGGGGAGGTGAAATTAAAAATACAAGCCAATCCTTTCTGCGTAAACCTGGTAGTGGCATTAGTTGTGACATGGCAGTTATCTCCATAGCAACCCCGGGACGTGCCAGCTGCAAGGACACAGGCACCACCCTCCACGTGCTGCCTCCTGCCTCGCCCCCGTGTTCCCCCTCCTGGCAGAGGTACCGTAGCTGCCTGCGCTCTGCGCGCCCCATTGAACGCCGCGAGGAGCGGAGGACCGGCCCTGCGGCCGTTAGGGGAGTCTTTCAAATGGGTTAAAGAGCGGTATCTTACGTGATCTGTTCCATTAATAAATAATCGTGTGAAAGCTCGTATGTGAATGCAGTACTTTCACACCATTGTGGGCAGGAATACGTTATCCGTGCGCACTGTACCTTTGCTGACCGGGAAGCCTGGGCTTCGTCCTCTGGCTGCCTAACAGGAGACCGTCTTGAGCAAAGCCAAGAGAACAAGGAGGGGGTTATCACACAGCGAATCGACTGAGAGGTCTGCAGCAGCACTGGCCAGAATCAGTTAATAACTGCAGCAGGGATTGTAGGCTCTGTTTCTTCATTTCCTGTTCAGTCCTTTGATTGTGGGACACAGCTGTCCCCGGGCACGCGGCTGTGCGCCGAGGTGTCCCCATGCACTGGGGCTGCGCAGCTCAGCGGCACTTGCTCTCATGGCTCCACCTCCGGGCACATCCAACTGGGCAAGCTCCCTTCTGCACCTCCCGTTCCCGCTGTGACGGAAAACAACAGGAGGCAAGGCCAAGGCCGCCTGGTCTAGAAGGGGCTTTTCCGTACCAGCACCAGGAGTTCTGTTGGGTAAACTTCTGAATTATTCCAATTCCTTTGGTGCCTTCATGGATTGGATGGTAACAGTGCCTTCCGCTGCCAACTGTAATTCTTTTGTATCTACCGGTGGGCACTACTCCGAGTGCTCTCGTTAGACCACGGGGCTGGGGAATGTTGTTATCCCCCTGCTCCATAAAAGTGATGGGTATATGTACATCTAGGATGTCATTGCTACCACCTTTTATGAGAAGACCTTGTTTTCTCTAGGCATCAAGACTAAGATATATTTCACCATCCTGATGGGCAGTGAGTTGGGTGATTAAATTTCTGTGTGGTGAGATAAAACAGCTTCCTGAAGGATTTATACCCATATAGCTCTGTAGGCCATATATTCAGGGAAGTCACTTCTTCGTTATCCTGGCAAATGGAGCTAGAGCTGTTCGTGGCTTTTGGAGGGCTTTTTTGTTTTTTTCTTTGTTTGTTTGTTTCTTGATGTGTTCTGGGTTTTGCACTGGATGCTCCTGGTGATCGGCTTTGCAGGGCCTGCCCTGAAGGTGCGGCAGGGGTGGCCACGGTACTGAGTGGACGCTGGTGGCTCCATAGAGGTGAGGAGGGTGGCAGTGCAGAGCTCGGAAGCAAACCTGATACACAGACACTGTTCCTAGAGGGCTGCTAGAGCCACGGCAGGTGGAGGGAGGCTGCAGAGCACATCGGGAGCCCTGGGCTTCTTCCAGACGTGTCCTGGGCCTGCAGTAGCTTCTGCTGCATCCTTGGGCCCTTGTGTGTCCCGCATCAGAAGAGTCAGTGAACACACCGGGGCTGCTCTTGCAGAGCAGGGCTTGTGCTCCCCACGAGGCACTGACGAGGCTACCTGTGACGCAGCAGGGGAGGCCAACCCAAGCCCAGGGCAGTTGCTCTGCTATGCGGTCAGGCGGTCACCTCCTGACGTGGATCGGCGACATCCAGAGCCAGCACAGAGTGACGGCAGGTGGGAGGCCCCACTGCTGCTGTGAGGCTCTCGCTGCTGCCTTGGACGTGGTGTGGTCGTTGGGCTACCGAAGGGATCGAATGGCAGCACCTGCATCTGATGGTAGCTTAGATGCCATCTAAGCATAGCCCAGAGACAGGAGATAGTGCCCCACGCTGCGGGAAGCAAGATTTAGCCCCTAGGGCCAACTCCACAGGGAACTCCAAACTTGACTTTGTCATCACGCTTCAAAGTATTTTAGGAAATCTCCCTGCACTGTTTTTTTGCTGCAGGTTTTCTTCCAGGCTGTATTCTCAGTCTTTATGTTTTTTGTTTTGTTTTGTTTTGTTTTCTGTCCTTTTTTTTTTTTAAAGAATGAAAATGCGACACCTTACTCTCTCACAAAGCAAAATTGATCTTGCTCAGTACTGACAGTCAGTGTTTGCAAAATATCTCCATTTAAAAGCTTTGACTTTCCACCTGGGACCTCCAGTAAATCTATCCGCTGGAGCAACTGGAGCTTAAAAAAAAAAATCTTTGAAAGCAACTAAAATTCTCATGTAAACATGACTGAAGCATCCCTTTACCCGGTCAGCTTAGCATTGTTTTTTATTTCCCGAGGATGTTAAGTCAAGGACTGGAGATTGGATTGATCCCACTTGGGCTGTGTTGGTGCCTTTCCCGACGCCCTCAGTGCGTGTGACCCTCCGGCCGTGCAGGAGCTACATTGGGGCTTCGTGCTCCAAGCGCTCGGGAAGGCCCAGGCGGTGCCGAGGTGGCGCAGGACGTCCCTCTTGTCCCTGCGCCAAGGCCAGGACCGAGCGCGGATGCTTCCGGTGCTTCCTGGGCCGTGGGGCTGGCGGCGGCAGCTCCCCGGGTCTTTGTTCAGTTCAACTGGATGGAGAGAGCTATTTACGTTGGCTTAAGGTTTTACTCTCTGTGCTAATTCTCTCCTGACCCTTGTTAGCCGGAAGGAAAAAACAATTCTGAGAGGGTTTGATTTCCTAATATTGTATCCTCTGTATCTGCAGTGTCTGTTGTGGCCTATTAAGAATTAAACCGAGATCACTAAACTCATTTCATTTATGCCCTGGGCCTCATTCAAACCCTGGTTTCCCAGCAAAGTAAGGCCAATGAATTAGCGTTTCACCTAGCTCAACGGACTGGTTTTCATCTCTTTTAATGCCTTTGGCATTAAGGAAAAAGGAAAGAAAGAAAGAAAGAGGGAAAGATGCTTTGACTGCAGCACAGCATTTTGTTCATGCGCTGGCAGTGCATTTACTGGGATTATTATGGAGTGTGCTGGGGTTTATCCTGTTTCCAGGGGGAGGGGAGGAGAAATGCTTATGGCATCTTTATATTGTAGAGCAGTTTGTGTGACCACAACATTTTTAAAGGGATTTGGATCTCTCTTTTTTTTTCTTTTTTTTCAAAAAAAAGAGGCAGCCCAGTGCAGCCTGGTCACCACCAGAAGCATTAGCTGCTGTCAGACAAATCGCAGTGTGGGTGAAGCTGTGATATCGACATGTGCGACTTGATCTTTTTTAATGGGGGCACCACAGGGGTTTCTGACTGCCCCACTGCGCTTAATGTTCTGTAAGGAAAAACAGACACAGAACTGAAGGACATTTCTAATGGGCTGCAGAGTTAACCCTTTGCTGCCTCGCTCTGCTGCATCCTCCTCCTTCCCCTTTGCAGCAAGTGCCCAAGGAGCCCTTGCGAGCCGATGTTCCGTGTCCTGGACAAGGGGCACGTTGTGGTACCGCTGGGAAGGGCATCCCACATCCCGCCGTCCCTCCTCTCCCCTTTGGCTTGTAATTAAGCCAAATGGTTGCAAGCTCATGGCGAAAGGAGCTGTGTAATTATAACTACCAAACAGCTTGTAAATTGGAACCGTCTACTTCTTTATATTAACAGCAGCTTTATGTACGAGTGCGGCTATTTATTTTGACCTTTCATAATAATTAGCTTCGGAGCGATAAAGCATTTGACATCTCTGAATGCAACAATGCAGAACAGTGGAGGTGAAGACCCTTCGGGAGGTTAGGGAATTCTGCAGATTTATTTGGCTTTCCATTTCTTTGCATGTCTGCATGCCTTCCCGTCCCTTTCTACTTGGTTTAACAAGCTTTGAAATCTAAATGCACTCTAGGGCAAGCAGTAGGAGTCGTGCTGGCCATAGGCATGCCTTTTCCCAGTATATATTTTTACTCTTTTGTAGAACAACTCAGAAAATGTGTTGGGGGCTCTGGAGACAGGGGCGTTAACAGCTACAGTGTAGGCAAAATCAAAACTAACCCCCTTGCAGCAGCCACTGATGGAAAATTCAGCTTATTTTACCTAAAACCACTGCCAAAAATGCCAGGTATGCTAGGGCACCTGCTCATCCCATGGAGCTACTTTCCTCCCGGTGGCTGCTGTTTGGCTCCCTTTGCTCTTACAGTGGCCCTGTTTCTCACTGTTTGGGTTGGACACACAAGCCAGGATGTCTTCTTGGAAGAGCCCAGGGTGCAGGAAGTGCGTTGAGCGCCCACGGAGCCTGTTACTGGATAGATTATCCCAATATCCATTTATTATTAATTGTCATTAGCACTAAGGAGCCCCGCAAGCTCTTAGCATCTTGGTTATGTCATGTGACTCATAAGGAGGACTCCTCTGTAGCTCTCGAGATAGCGGAGCTGTTGTAAATAGAAGTTAGAAGTAATGAAATCCATATTCCCGCCACACAAAACCTTCAGAAGCACCAGCTGGATCTTGTGCACCACATCAGTGGCGATGACGAGCCGGAGGAGGCAGCAGGGTTTCTTTCATGAAATGCATCAGCACTAATTTCTAGTGCTTCTATATGCACCCAGTACCCAAATTTCAGGGAAGAATATTTCCACACTTTGGCAGACCCTAGTGAGAGGCAGGTGAGGTCCAAGAAAAATCCTTTATTTTTTTTCCTTTTTTCTCCTCCAGTTATTGTCCAATGGTGAGAATTCATCAGTTATTGAAGGTGACCTAGCTTTGTTCCCAGCAAAGAGCAAGAAAAACTCTCTTTTTAAGGTGTGCTTTGGGACACATGAGCAACCTGAAGGTGCAGTTGCAGGTTACTCAGCTTTAGATATATGCGTTCCTGGAACATCTCAGCAGTCTTAATTTGATCCAAGTCAGGTGTATTTATGTGCTTACATTTCCTTCCAGTTAGCCAAAGCATATGATAGGAGTTTATGTTGGCTTTTGTGCTCTCAGCTGGCGCTATGAGCTGTGAGGTGATAGATAATACCTATTCCAGGATAAAGTCTGCTGGGGCAAATTCACCCATCCAGTTTTTTCTTTTTTTTTTTTAATTTGCATTGGCAATGTAAGCGGATACACAAGCAGCCCTTTGAGTCAGAAGGCTGTAGGGCTTTTGAGCTGCTAAGTGCCACCCTAAAGCCGGGGCTACTGCACAATTGAGCCCCTGTCTTCGCATCTGTCAGTGCTGGGGGCTGTTCCTGGTGTTTTCTACCATCTTGCGCCTATGCAAATAACTTGTCCTGGAGCAGAGCCACCTCATGCACCTTACCCCTTATTTTGCAAGAAGTGAAAGTGGTTAATGTGGCCAGCTGAGTGCTAATGGAAATAGGGAACAGATTCATACTTAAACTTTATCAACACCACAGCAAGGAAGGATGTTGACAGTGCCTCAAGGAAAAATGGCTAGAAATTTTTACAAGGAAAGCAGTGTCTGAGTACAGGTCAGATGAAGGAAATCTTTATTGTGAGTAGCGGTTGGTGGTGTTTGGACAAACCTTCTGCAGGAGGCGGGAAGCTCTCCCTTGGAGCGTTGCAGGCACCCGGCTCCTACATGTCCTGGGGAGTGGCCATGTGCAGAAGTGGGGCCTGCCGGGTCTCAGGCGAGTGATCATTCTTATAGTGAGTTTGAAAGTGACCCCTACATGGAAGTAGTGTGTGTGTATATATGCATACAGTACGTATATATAGTAGTCTGTATAGATATATCCACTATACATATATAGTATTAGTATATATATGCATATGTATGCGTGTGTGTGTGTATGCATGTATGTGTGTGTACACGTATACGTGTATAAACTTTTACATTAAAAAACATTACTTTGATTTAGATAGATAAAAGACCGATGGGTGGATGGATGGGTTTGTTCCCCAGCAGACTATGACTACATATTTAGAGGTCGAGGGCAGATGGGGGTGCATGGATTTTGCGTGGCCAGGGTGCTGAGCTCCATTTTGCGGCCTTTGCACTATCCTGCGCTGACCGTGGCCGTGTCCAGGCAGCACCCCAGGAGGCGGCAGCGGTGGTTTGGGGGTGGCATTTCCCACTCTGAGATCCTGAAACATTAGCCTGTGGCAATTAATATAATTACGTCATTAATGTCACACCCCTGATGTTACTGTGTGTCAGAGTCAGACAATTGCAGTGTTGTGATTTCTTAGTTATGTAAAAGGCGATTAAGGCAATTAAGTGGGTGATTAAAGCTGCTCAGTCAGAGGTGCTGACTGATGCTATTACCGCGAAGAAGCGTGCTGTATCGTAGCGGTGATCTACAGTAGCCCTTCGAGCCGGGATTGCGTTGCAGTGTCCAGGGCATTTCTCAAGTTGGCTGCGCAGCGCCTACACATCTCCTCTCTTCCTCATTCGCCCACGGTGATTTACTAACAGGGGTCAACAAGAAATGGGCACGTACTGCATAAACTACATAGTTAAATAAAAGGATTCAATGTTCCTTTGGAAATGAGCATTATTGGCTTTATTTAATTAAATATGGATTTACACTATAAATATTGGAGTTCCTGTAGCCCATATTTCAATTAATGGATCATTTCTGTGTCACGCTCGCTTCATAATTACTGGAATGTGAAAACACAATGAACTGAAATGATTTCCCCTCCTCTTCAAATAAATCTGAGCGAGCTGGGAGCAGATAGAAGTCGCTTTCTTACACAGGGGTGTGTGGGCACGCGGGACTGGCCCATGCGCTCGGGGCGGCACAGAAGGCTCAGGCAGCTTGGCAGTGCCTGCCAAAGGGCGAGCGCATAGCGCGGGCCCGGCAGCCCTCGCGGTACTGCCCGTGGGGGCGCAGTGGGAGCCCGTGTTCCTGCCGCAGGGCCAGGCTGGCTCTCAAGGTGACAGGTAGAGCATCCCCGTTGGTACAAGCAACATGGCCCTCTTGGTTTGCCTCTGGTTTGGACGCCCGGCGAGCTTGTTCGGAGGGTGCCTCAAGATCCCTTTGATACCAAGTTGGTGGGCTAAAGCCTGGTTTCATTTTTCCTTCATGCCCAGAGAGCAAAGCTCACAGCAAAGTCATTGTCTTCTGCACGCTGCCCACACACATTTTTATAGTCTCCTCCTTGCTCTTTGCGAGGATGTGGTATCCAGTTTGCAGGGCATTTTCAATGGAGTTGAAAACAAATGCAAATAAAACACGTCGGGCTTTGCCTCAAGTCAGCCCCGGGGTGGTGGGAGAGGCCGTGTTCTGATGCCGGGGCCGGGGGCTGTGGCGGAGCCTGCGTGGCCCCGCGAGCCACCGAGGGCAGCGGGGGGCTGCCTGCGCCACCATTTCCTGACTGGAAAAAAATGGATGGTGAGGCCGGGTGATGAGCTAACGTGGCATACATAATTCTATCGGAAAATATCCGAGGGTGGAAATCATTGTTCTCCGAACTAGCTGAGCTGGAGCCAGAGCAGAAACACTAAAGTCAGTTGTGCCTTTGAGCTGCCTATAACAGCGCCCTTTGGAGACCCATTTCATACAAAATTTGAAGCCTGTGTTTATTGCCCATTAAAGCAACCTTTATTTTATGGCAAATGTTGCAGTAATTGCCTTTTACGAAGAGCACTTTGTAACACACATGCACTGTTGAAAGAAAACCACTCTGGTATTGTCTATCGGGACTTAATGGCGCAATTAATTTTACTCCATCTGTTCCTGAGACTTTAAAGGAAAATGGATTTTTTTTTTGAGCGCACTTTAATGAAGAAGATAAAGCGGCCCGGCTGGTGTCCCACAGGCTCAGCGCAGTAAGTTCAGATTATTGCTCAGTCTGTCAGAATGGGCTGCTTCCCTCGGCAGCCGCCACCGCGAGCAGCCCGCGCTGGCCCCTCGCCGCGCCATTCCTGATGACAAACTGCCAGCCGGCTCCCACAAAAGCGCGATTAAAATGTCAGCACAGGATGACGAAGGGGCCAAGAGGGTCCTCAGAGACAAACTGTGTGCAGTATGAGTTAATACTTCACTGCAGCGTGGGGCTGGGCAGCCGCTGTGTCGGGGAGGCGCGATGCGCACACGTACAATGGGTTGGTTTGAAAATATGGACGCAGCCGGTGCCGTCGCGGAGGCAACTGGCGGAGTGGCGGCGGCTCCTGCTTGTTTACGCCAGCCCGGGGGTTTCCAGTGAGGCTTAGGGGTTCTGTGTCCGCATACTGCACGACATAGACAGAGTGTTTGCCGGGCACTGAGGAAAGTGGGGGACGTTTGAGGGGACGTTTGCCACCCTCCACACGGGCTGCAAGGTGACGGAGGGCGGCAGCAATGGCCTCTCCGCTGGCAGGGCAGCAGGCGCAGGGTGAAGAGCCCTGTGGAGAGTCAGAAACAACTCGGGTGCTGCCTGCAGTGCAGGATGCAACCCGCTCCGCTTCCAGTGATCCATCCCCTTCTGGAGGCGGGGCAGGAATGCTGGAGCTTTCCGGAGCAAGTTGAATTCAAAATATATTGCCTACTTGAATTAAATGCAATCAGAGACATTCACTGATACCATAATGGCTCTTGAATAATCAGCGCAAGACACAGTGCTGGGCTATTGCCTATTTAAAGCAAGATGGAGCAAGATAGCGGTTGCAGCGTGCTGCATTCAGCAAGGGGCGGCTCCTGTTTGGAGCGCCACGTGCCACTCCTCAACTAAGATTTAAAGCCGAGGATGTAAAGCAGGAAGCCCTGACATTCCCGATTACATTTGCTTAGAAAAAAAGGAGCTGTCTTCCTGGGTTTCTGCACTCCTTATGGATTTGCCTCATCCCACCTCTGACATGCTCAGCTGCTGGGTCTGCTGCTTCTCCCCCCCTTTCCCCTCTAGCCTCAGCCTCCTCTTTGCTCCTGTTCTCAGAGGGCTGCACAGCTGGGGGTTGATCTTTCACTTGTGCTGGCCCATTTAACTGGAACAGCTCTCCCTGCTCTCCCCTGAGTCACTTCCTCTCCTCAGGTTGCCCCTTAAAAACTACTGATTTGCTTTTCTTTGCTTCCAGTGCTAAATGCTAGGCTATTACACGACTTCAGATTTCCATTTTTGCCTTGTCATTACCAGGCTGAGTGAATTTGTGCTTGGCTGCTATTAAATTTCAGGGTTTTCGCAGGCTGAACTTTGTTTCCTAAAGTAGTTTGTGCTGTCTGGGGGTTAGGGACCCAGATGTGGGTGGTTAAGGATGCGGGGGGAGTAATAGCAGTGCAGCCCTATGTAGCCAAGGATCTCCAAGCGCTCTGCAACAGGAATAGAGGCTCATTGTCCTCTGCGATGGGAGGATGTGGAAATGTAGTTGGAGATGCTGAAGCCCCACTAGGGTAAATGTCTTGCTTGGATGGCGTCACACGCAGGAATCGGAGCGATCAGGGATTCCCAGCGGCCCCGGCTAGTTGCGCGTGGTGAGCTGGACCCATCTTTCTGTTGCCGTAGAGTATCTTGTGATGCTTTCTTCAAAGGATTTGTACAAAACTAAATTGTATTGTGTCAGATTAGGGCTCCATAAGTTTACTATTTGCAGTATAGCGTACATCTGCTACCACAGTAATCTCTCCTTGGATGGGTTGTGCGTCTCTTCTGCAGGCTGCTTGCAACAGGAAAATGAATGTGCCCATATCAGTGCATTATTGAGGGAGTAAAGGGATGCAGCTGGTCCCAAGCTCATTCAGCAGACCTGCGCCATGACTTACAGCTCTGTTCTCAGCATACTGCGCCTCTGGCTCCTCGCAGTGCTGCCTGTTAATGTCGGGGTTTGTAAGTAGGTTCAGTCAGGGCGAGATTCCTGTCTAACACTTAGTGCTTTCCAAGCCCTGCGGTAAATCCCCTCCTGAATGGAGCACTGTGCTTGCTTTTCAGGGCTGGTCAGAAGGGGAAATTGAAAGGTTTTTTGCCTTTGCATTCTGCTTGGCTCGCCTGACGCAGGCATCAAAACCGCAGGAGGTTTGAGCTTGTGTTTCCCAGCTCATTTCCCATAGCGCGACAAGGATCGCGGGGTGGCAGGAGGCCGCTGTCCCCGGGGCTGCTCCACTGCATGTCCAGCTCTGCTGTATCCCTTTGAGTGCTGCTTGCGCAGACATGGAAATGCCTGGCCCCTGGCCGCCCATTTGGACTTGGACGGCATCTCCATGACGCGGCGCTTGGATTCAGGAACTTTCTGTATTTGGGTGGAGGAACCTTTAAGAGCTGCAACAACAGCAGGGTCATTTTTTCCTTCTGTGTCGTTTTGATCTCTTTCCAGAACGTATCTTTTCCCATTCACTGGGGAAAATTGAAAGCCAAGGCAGTTCTTCTTGGCAGCCCCTACTTCAAAGAGATTTCTTCTCCTGGCTCCTGGTAGATAGAGCCAAAAGGCACTGAGAGGCTCTGAGATGGCTCCCAGCAAGTGGAGAAGTTCAGCGTTGGCAGCCCGGAGGAGATGATAAGAGTTGCTTTGAGTAATGAGATTTTTGAAGGAATACATGTTGGGCTCACGGTTTTGTTTCCAGGGTTTTGAGCCGTAAGTGTTTTTCAAGCTTTTCTGTGGAACCGTGAGGAGTAGAATTTACTTTCTCAGTGTTTGAAATGAAAGCTTAGATTCTACCCCAACCTCTTGAATGGGGGTCTTTGGAGGCTAAGAAAAAGTGCAAATATCATGGAGGTTGTCCAGACAGTCACACAGTGAGTTACAGTTATATGAAGCAAAGTAGCAGCAGGAATGAAGTTTAAAAATGGACTTTGCAAAGCTAGTCCAGCTAGTTGGAAAACCATGCCCAAGAATTCGGGACTTGAGGGCATTTGTGTTTATTTACTGTTTGCAAATATAATCTGTGCTACCCTGAAGAAAGCTGTTTTCCTCCTCTCCTCCATGCAGTAGTGCCAATCAGAAGAAAATTTGTTAGAGACAAGTGAGACACTGAGGCAGAGAGGGTGCAAATAGGAATAAACCCAAAACCATTAGGACATTATGTGGGAATTCAGTAAGGTTTGAGAAGAGTTTTTTTATTATTATTATTTTTATTTTTATTTTTAATTTAAAAAGAAAAAAAAAAAGATGAAGCATGCACCCAGCCTCCCAAGCACTCGTGTCTGCAACACCTGTGTGTTCCAGAGTGAGTATTGCTGTGAAAAACATGCTCTGAAATCAAAATCCAGAATTGTAGCTGTTCTGTGGGGAAAAAAAAAGAGAGGTTTGCTATACTGAGGGAGATACAGAAAATGCTAGGAAACATCCTATTTTCATGGTAATATACTTAAAATATCACCTTTACCCAAGGGAAATTTATAATAGCGTTTTAAGACAGTTCTTTGAGAGCAAACATTGGATTTGCCCCAGTGTGTCGGGTTGGCAAGGAGCAGTGCTGTTCTGCACGGTGGGAGGCAGTGGCTAGCGGAGGTCCGCCCCGGCTGCCTGCAGAAGCTGCGTGGTACCCTGAAGCCTGAAACTTGTTTGCCTATCCTTTAACTTCCTAACTGCTTTACTGGTATTAGTGGTCCTAAAATTACCACTACTCATTTTTATTGTTAGATTTATAGATGAGCCATCCCAAAATCCCACATCCAAACACGTGTCCACTTTCTTCAGAGCATAGCCCCCAGCTGGAAGGAACATTCTTTCCAGTAACCTAATCTTTACCATGGATCCAGCTGAAGGCCCCAGTGTTAAATGCCATTAGACTTTCCACTGTCCCAGACCCTGAGCTGAGTTCCCGCGCTGTTGGGCTGGGGCCGTTCCTGGCCACGGCCATCCCTCGATGGTGTGGCCTTTGCTCTGCCCACGGTGCCACAGCGCGGCTGGACCCTGGGCACGGGAGGAGCTCGTGAGGTGGCAGAGGTGGTTGCGGGTCACTGAGGCACCCAGTTGTAGTTGCTGCCGCCTGGCCCAGCCGTGTGTGCTGCAGAGTGCTGTGAAACGCTGATGCCTGCGCCCTGCCACACTGGCCCCTGTTCTATTCCCCCTTTTGCACCCGGCAAAGAAGAGTAGTGCTTTGCTTTTATCTGGTGGTTTTTCACCTATAGATCTTTGTAAAGACTGATAACTGCTGCCGTTTGAGGACGGTGCTGCCGTCTGTGTCGTGCATGGAGGCAGTGCCGGAGCCGGCACGAGCCACCAGGCCTGCAGGTCCCGGTGCTGCTCCTGTCCCTGCCAAGCATCACTGCGCGCCGTGACAGGCCCGCAGCCTCCCCTCAGCTCCACGTTCCCCTCCGTCACTCCGCAGCCCTGTGTAAACAACCCGGTGGGGAGCAGGCCGACCACCTGTGAACGGCAGTGTGCCCGGCCCTTCTGCGGAGGGGTAATAAGGCAGAGCAGACGGAGGGACTAAATTTTAAAAGGCTGCCTGGCAGGAAAAGCCAAGGGAGAAAAGGGAAGGGAAGGGGGAAAAAATCCAATAAATTCCACAATTCATACCATCTTAAAAACTTCCAGTGATTTAGGCTTTTGTTAAAAATTCCATGTCTTGATCTTCAAAACCCCTGCTAATGATGAAAAAGAAAAATCTGAAACCACAGACCTCTATAGAGTTTTATATATTTTATAATAAAATAACTTTCCCATGGCTTCCATAATAATAATAAAACAAGAAGAGCAAGACTGACTGTGGTTACTGGAGCTGAGTTTTCTGGTTTAATAGGCTGCAGCTGAGGCTAGTTCAGAAGGACACAATTTGGAGAACTGGGCGCAAGGAGTTAACTTCTCCATGCCTGGTGGAGCATCCAGGCCAGCAGCAACTTTGCCTTGGCAAGTGGGGCAGATTTGTGCCAGTGAACTTTGAGGGATTGTTTGGGGCTTGGCACGGCAGTGTTGCACATTCGCCTGTTCTCAATCACTCACTGGAACTTATTTTGTAGTTAACCTCCATAAAGGACTGTACAGCTGAGCAAAGGCCTGTCACACACACATTATTTAGAAGCCCTTATTATTATTTTATTGCCAGTCCTTGACAGCTGAGGAAAAGCCAAGCGCTTTAATCTTTCTTTCCCTTTAGTTTACAGTGTAAGAGCTGCATGTAAGATGGATTTGATTAATATGTAACAGAGATGCAATTCTCTGTAAAATGTGCTGTACTTTAGAACCCTGGAAAACAAACTGCATCACAATGGCTTAAATCTCAGTCCATTGTATTATATAGACATCATAAATAATAGAGAGCAGGCAGATATTGCTGCAGGCTTCATCTACATAACACATCTGAGCTCTCTATAATGTGTTCAACTTGTCACTTTTAGTACAGAAGAGAGGCAATAAAGCTAACAGCTGACTAAACCACATCAGCCTTGCTTCCACTTCCAGGGTGGTGAATGCTCATTAAGCAATCTTAGCTGTGACTTTTAAAATCCATAACTCTTACAAATGTAAAAAAGTTGCCACAAAAGATTAAGCGCAAAATATATGTCAAAGCATTAATTTTCTGTGCGTAGATTCCAACCACCGCAAACCTCAAATATTTCTCCCTCTTTTGTTTTATATATGCTCTTGCTTGAAACAGATCTTAATAAAAAATATTTGTTTCCATCTGGGACAGCAAATACCTATACGATTTTGGTAAGTGCAGGAATGCTGTATTTCTTGCAGCTAGAGCAGCATGCACTGCTGTGACCCAGTACGATTTTCCCTTGGCATAAAAGCCAGCACGTCAGCTATGGTGTCATCAGTGGAATTAACTCCTGAGCCGGGTACAGCGGTGACATGGCTGGAACATGGGCAGTTGCTCTCAGTGGTGAAGATCAGGTTTAGAACCAGTGCTAGCGACAGCGTCAGAGGGAAGCTAAGAGACCAGGGAGCCGCAGAGCTGTCCTGAGTGCGAGCCCGGCACAAGGGGCAGGCCGAGCGCTGGGTGGCCGAGGACACCGTCCTGCAGGGTGGCCAGGGGCTGTCATGGGGTCGGGGAGGCCAGTCTGAGGGGTGGCAGCAGCCTGAGCGCTGCCTGTGAGGCCGGGGATCTTCTGGTGCGTCGGTGGACGAGCTTGGGGGCAGCTCGCGGTGCCTGCTGGGCACCCTGGAGCCTTGCTGCCCCTCTGATCCCAGCTCAGACTGGCCCGGGCAGCTTCCCTGTTGCGCATGTTGTGTTGTAAAGACTGCGGTGATTGTGCTGTGTGGTTAGGACCCCTGCAGGAGTGACCCAGTCCGTAAACCCCATAGGCTGCTGGGGGCTAGTGCTACCTTGTTCTCTAGCTTCCTTCAAGTGAGCCTGAACTTAGGCTGGACTAAGCTGCAAGGCAGGTAGCAGTAGGTGCTTGCACTGTGCACAGGGATGCGTTTACGGAGGTCATGAGCAAAGCAACAAAGGAAGGTCTCTTGCATGGAATTTCATCTTGTGACAAAAAAAAAGTTTGCTTTTAATTATGGGGGGAGCATTCAAAGGGGAAAAAATGCAAGCTGGAAAGCTTCTTTCCCCTTGCATTAGGGAGGGTGCCAAGCTGTCCTCATTACAGCCTGGTTTTGTAGTGCAGAGACAAAGCTCGTATTCAGAACATGAAAGACCTGAAAGGAGACCCATTTCCCTCAGTTCTCCCATCAGATAGGAAAACGTTTTCCTCAATAGAAATAGTGGTGTCACGTAGGATATGGGCAGACATCTCTGGGGAGACTAAACCCAAAAGCGTATGCGAAGGGGTGTTGAAGTGCCGCGGGCCGGGATAGCGAGGGCATCCTGGTTTCCAGCAGTGTAGCAAGGAAGGGAGCCTGCTCATCCTCACTCCGTCACAGCCCTGTGCCAGGTTGGTGATCAAGTAGCACACGGGAATCATATGTGTCTGGGGTTCCTTGTGCAAGTGGGTGCAGAACCAAGCAGACAGCTTCATGTCTAACACCCACTTTTCTCAAAGTCAGGCTCTTTCAATATCTTATCTTTTACATCTTAAAGCAAAACATTAATACCTGAGGCTGATTATTCTTGAATTGTTCAAGTGTGCTCTCGCCGCCTCCCCCTAATGGCACCGGGGACTCTCACGGGGTGTGATGCTGTCATACAGAAAGTCTTTAAGAGTCTTTCACTCCAGGCTGACATCCCCCCCAGGACGCATTTTAGCAGTTACAGATTCTTTTCTTTCCCGGGGGGGTTTTAAATGTCTGTCTTGAGTATGGACTGATATTCACAGCATTCCTTGCAGATTTAAATCCATTTTAAAGTTTTGAGTTAGGGAAGAAGGAAAATATGATATTATTTAAAGACTGTGGTCACGGGGGCAAAACTGGGAGTGATGTGACAACTAGGAGCGCTAGAGGAAACAGAGGTGAAGAAAGAGAAGGGCATGTCCCAAGTGTGGGGTTTTAGTACCAGGGAAAATGATAAAAATGCCATCTGGCAAGTCACTACCTGTGGACAGAGCGCTGGAGAAGACAATGTGAGATACCAGTGCGTTCTCGCTCTACAGCCAATGACGAAATGGGCTTGTACCATCTGCTAGGTCAAGTCTTTCTTTCATGCCTAAGATGTAAAGTATTTATGTTTTTGGTAGATGGAATTCAGTTCTTCTGTTGGGATATTAATTTAATTATTCATTATTAATATAGTGTTTTTTCTTCTTTCTTTCCACTATATACATGGGTATCATAACTACTGAGTGTGCTGAAGGAGGGTTAGTTTGTTAGGCTGAAAGAAACTAGAGTAGACAAGGGAGTGGATGAAAGACCAGGAGATAGGAAGCCAATTTGCTCCTCAATGCAAGAAGGATGGTCCTCCGGCCTTTGCAGTTCCCTAAGGATCTATCTGGGAGGGTGACAGAGCGCAGGAGCAGCTTGTCCAGGAAGATGGTGGAGCCTCCTTCTCTGGAGCTGCTCCAAACCTGCCTGGGCCGCCGGGCGCTGGCCTGGGCAACGCGCTCCAGGTTTCCTTGCCTGAACAGAGCTGGGCTAGGTGGTCTCCAAAGGTCCCTTCCAACCTCAGCCGCTCAGTGATTCTGTATTTTGATGTCTTGTTGCAACACGAAATGACGGAGAAGTTTATTCTTAATATATTTCAGGGTGCTTCAATGTAAAAATAATGGACAGGCTTTGCACGTGTTTTCAACATGCTGTGTTAGTGAGAAGCCAGAGGATACCAAGACGGACTGAATCTGCTAGGCCAGTTTAGGCTGTACTCTGTGGTTGGGTTCCCACCTTCTCCTTCCTTCACGCCCCTGTCCACGGCTGCGCAGGAGCTGGATGGAGCGGCTGGGGAGGCTGACGGCTCTTGGCCTCCCCGCGGCCTGTGACAAGGGGGCAAAAGGGGAAAAGAGCTAAAACCGGTGCAACAACATTTGCGAGTGAATAATGTTGCTGGGGTGAATGGGATCCGACAGGAATCTGAGCTCAGCAGCAGCTCCTGAGCTCTTTACGGCCCAGCCAGATGGCCTGGTGCAACAACAGCCTTTCAGAATTAATAACTGCTGCTCTGGGGGAGCAGCTCGCGCGGGAGTCACGGCACGTGGCAGCAGCAGCAGCTTCTCCTGCGTTTTGTTTTTTTCCTCATGCTTTTGGGCTGCTTTGCTCAGGGTGAGATGGTGCCGGTGCTCGGAACAAAACGGGGGGGAAACGCTGAGGCTCCCTCCCCGCTTCCCCCGCTCTCCTCCATGCCTCCTTCCCTCTGCCTTTGGCTTCTGCCACTGCAGCTTTTAATCTAGAAATTATGGTAACTTGTATGTGCATTTTGAGAGTATATCATTGCTGCAGTTAATTAACAGTTATTAGCGTTAGCGTACTGTGCTGTATTATATGTCACAAATCATCGAGTCTCCCTGTGCAGTTACAGCAATTAAGAACTCCATCACACCTTCTGTATAGTCATTTGGTTCTCTTCCAGGTCTTTTCAAAACTGGAAATTGCTAATCAAATCATTTCTGCTCTGTGCCTCGGTATCGTTTATTCCATTCCTAATGATGTGCGACTTTTTTTTTCTTTGGCCGTTAACAGAGGCATCCGTGCGTCTAACCCATTTCACACCATCGTCATGCCTTGGAGAGGCGATAATGAACTTGCAGGAGGAAGTGGAGGCTGTGGTGGTTCTTCCCCCACCTCCTTCTTCTTCTATTTTTTTTTTTTTTTTAAGGGATGTCTTTCCTGCTGTTGGGTGATTGAATTTTGAAACTGTAAAATGCATTGACAGACTTAGAAACCCAACTTGCCGGAGCTGTAGCTATCACAGCTTAGCTTCCATTCAGAGCTCAGCAAGATTCCTGCCTGATCAATTTGTCATCCCTCTAAATGGAAACTAATTACTTCCCAGGGACGGATTGCAGGCAAATATCACCCTTTGCATCAGCAGCCTTTTGCAGTGAGGTGGAAGGAAAGTCCAAAGGGTTTTAACTAAGGGAGGATGGCATAAAGCCACTTCGTTTCTTCTCCCCTTCCTTAGTCCTGTCAGTAAGAGTTTATTTTATACATGCTATCAGTAAAATTGCCTTTGCATTTGCTGGGATTGCATGTCAAGGGCACGTTTCATTTTTCAGGTCAGCTGGGGATGGGCATCGTGATCCCGACAAGGATGTCTCATGTCATCTGAATGCTAAGTCTTGGTACTTATCAAAGAAATTTATGGCCCTGTCCAAGGCAAGGCAATTCTCTCTCATGCTTCTGAGGCCGTTACATCTGTTCAGTGGTGCCGGCCCGTGCCAAGGCTCCATGCGCAGCTCCGCAGGGCCCTGCAGCCTTGGGAACGCTGGGTCAGAGCGCCTCCATTGCGGGCGTTTCAGGGATCCATGAGCAAGGAGCGTGGTGGTTCCTGCAGGTCACCTGTGAGTGCAAGTGGCCTCGTGTCCTGGGGGAGTGTTAACTTGCTGCAGGAGCAGTGGCCATGGGGAGGGAACAGCACGGGGAGAGGGCAGGGAGGCAGCTCACAGGTAGGAGAGACCTCACGGGTGCCCTGCAGTTGCTGCTGCCGGCGTCACCGTTTCTGCCCTCTCCGGTGAGCGGCTCCGTGCGAGGCAGCTTCAACCCGGTGGCTACGTGGCCGTGGTGCTCCCCGTGCTGGGCAGCTGCAATGGGACAGACCAGACATCCAGCTCTTGGCCTGGGCTCTGCCACTGACTTCTCTGTGCCTTGGCGTGTTCTTTAAGCACATGCAGTACAACCTGACCCCCTCACATCAAGATTTTCTGAGTTTTAAGTAGTACCAGCAAAGTGTATTGAGAAGATGAGAGTGTAAAGCAACAGCTATTATTTACTGCAAGAGAAATTCAGAAAAAGACACGAAGCACACACCTAAGTGAACTTCCAGGTGCATGGGCCTCTTCACTCATCTCCCCTTGCCTTGGTCACCTCTTTAAGCAGCAGCGGCCACCACAGCTTCATTCCAGTTCTTAGGTATTAATTCTTCACATTTTGAGAAGTTGCTGGCTCGTTCTGTGTGCTGCTGACATTAGGGTAGGATTTGAGTTGGCCATGTCCAACAGTTCCCTCCCCAGTGTGAGTCTTTCACACATGAGATACGAGAGGCCTGGGACTTACATTCGAGAAAGTGTCTGTGTCCTGTAAACAGCTGGAAGTTAGGGAGGACAAAGAGGCTTTGCTAAATGGCAGACTTCAAACGGACCGAGGTTATGAGAGCCAGGGACCTGGTGCTGCTTAGGGAGCTGGTTATTTGGCAAGGAGCACGCTCGTTTGTTGTCATTTTTATTTTAGGAATGGAATGACTGGAAGGGACAGTGGCTTCCCTGGTTTTCATTTGTTTCACTGAAGAAGCCTAGCAATAGAAACGGAAACTTGTTTTGGTGCTGGTATGTTTGTTTTCCTACAGAAAACTCGTGTACTTGATATCAACCAGTTTCCCAAGAAAGCATCTCCAAGCTGATTTCCAGTAACTTTTCTAGCAATGTGCTTTGAACAGCACAACTACTTGATCCCACTGATTCCAATAAAATATTGGGTGTTGGAGTTGTTCATGGGCTTTTCAGCCCTTACTCATGCTTACATACAAATTTGCAGCACCTCTTTGCTTGCCAGCTTTCCCCAGTTCTGCTGCTGCTTAGACCAGTCCTCGGGCAAGTTTTCCTTCCAATACTGGCAACTCCTACTTTATGTCATACGTATTTTGTGTTAGTTTTGTTGATGTTCTGCCATGAAGTTGCATGTGAATGGAAAGGCCCGTTCAGGTTGCACCTCCACGTGTTGTGCCATTCCCGACGCTTGCTCCACAGAAGACCGGAGGGGTGAGATGGTGCCCCAGGCACTTCTGCAGTTGCTCCAAGTCCTTCCCAAACATTTATGTCTGCTGCCCAGGAGGAGGTAGCTGACCCAGCACAACCCATGCAGAGATGATCTTTGAGGGCCGAAGTTGTAGCTGATCATAAGTGAAATCATCAGGACCATTTGGGCTAGTGTCAGCTCTTACTGAGGCCTCTCCTTACAGGAGCCATGAAGATACCTCCAGACTCTGCTTGCAAATAGAAAATATTTTCCAAATCCATATTTTAAAAATTAGTTATGGGTCTATTAAGAAGATGTACAAACAAAACCTCTTAATAGTCAAGTTAGTATGAATATAAGGTGCTAATTTAAACCAGTTTCACAACAACAGTTCTCTCTTTATGGTCACTTCTGCTTCAGATCAAGAAACTTATTTTGCTCTAGCTCCTGGCAAACAGGAGCAGACATTAAGCTGAAAAATATCCCACTGTTAAAGAAAAATCCACACAGCTTTGTCCACCACTTTAAATGCAGCAGTTTAAGCTAAGCAATGCCATCAATTCAAACTTGGAAAAGAGACTTAAATGACAATAAGATTCCTTTCACTGTGTCATGATCTGGACAGTCATTAAAGGACGGACTTTGGTTTCTGTTTACAAGTTAAAGCACCTATAGCATTTCAGTTGCTAAATTTGGAAGTGGCTTCAAAGAGGAGACTCTTAATGAGCTGGGCAGCTGTGTAGTGCATTCCTGTAACTCAGATCTTCCTGCTGATAAACAGGTATTGGGGACACCCTGTCTGACCAGCATCGAAACGCACTCTCACTCAGCAACCCCAGGCGTGACGCAGGTGGGATGCGGGTGTGAGCAGATTTAACTTGGATTTGCCTGGCTTTTGGGGAATGTGTGCAACAACCTTTACTGCACATAGATGTGGGGTTGGGTTTGGTCTCCCAAAGCACTCTGCTTTTTATAAAAACAAATATTTTATCTTAATTTCTAAATCTGCTTTGACTTGGTTTTTGTCTCACTATTTGACCTAGTCCTCATCATCCCCTAGGCCTGGGGGTTGATTATTTTATGTTTTATACTGAGCCCATTACAAAAGCTAATTACAGAAAGGTTAGGTATGACCAAGGTGTGGTGGCCATCTGATTGAGCACTGCCATTTTTGGTCATTTATTTGCAGTATGATTGTACAGACTATCTTCAGACTATTAAAAGCATAAAAAGGCTTCCACGGTGTCCAAAAAAGCTTGTAGAGTTAGCAAAGGGGACAGCAGAAGGATGGAAGGGATTGTTACTTTCTCCACTTGCACATATGGGAATGGAGTCTTAGAAGCCTTTAATACTTTGCCCAAGTTGACATACCCCTTGTTCCCTAGGCGCGCACAAGTGTTTCAGCCTCGAGAGCTCCACATTCCTTCCTGTTGGCAATTCGCTAAGATCATGCCCAGTGTGGGCATTGCTCAGGACTCGCTGGAGCGTCTGCTGCAACACAGTGAGGGGCTGCGCACTGCGGACGGGAGCTGGGCTTCTGCTGTGGCCCCAAGCCGCATCCTGCTCTTTACAGTTCAACTGCCCTCCTTCTGTGAAAGTCTCGAGATTTTCTTTTTTCTTTCCTCTTTTGCAAAAGATGAAGAAAACATCTGGAAATTTGAGAATCACCCTTTGTGAAAGAGAGACAGAAACAGCTCCCTTGCCCGCCATGATATCACAGTTATCAGCTTAGATACCATTAACTTTTCCATTGAAGGTAGTAGATGAGGTTACCAACAACAATTAAAAAGCATTTTTTTGGAGTGTTCGGTTTCCCTGGCTTTTCTTAGATCAGGAAACGAGATTAAAATAAGTCGCTCAAAAAGCTCCCGTGTTTATGTGAATGGATTGGAGCACAGCGGCTCGGAAGGGCATTGGGAGCAGGCAAGTGTCATGTCATCAGCCCAATGGAGGGCGGCGGAGCCCACGCTGCAAACGCCAGCCGCATTTTCTGCCTCGGCAGTTCCTCTCAGTAGGATAGTCAGCCCCTGCCTTTCTGTTTGACGTTTTTGCTAATAATTACTTGAAAAATCATCCACTTCTATTTTAAAACGGCTGCGTGAAGTAGTAGTGTGTCTTTGTGGCATGACAGCAAGAGGCCGAGGAGGTAACGGGCGTTCAACCACGTGAAGCCAACTTCACAAAGCATGGGCCAGGGAACCTGCAGGACGGCTCGAAATAATTAGCCTCTGGAGGTTGGAAACCCTCGCAGTAAATCCCCAAGCTCGCAGCGAGGATGGTGTTTTATCACTGTCCTTGACAGAAAAACTGTAGCATCGCGGCATACCCCCGTGTTGACATGAGGAGCTCAGCGTGGCGCTGGACAGCACCCCACGCTGATGCCACCCTTTGCCTGCCCCCTCCGCAGCCTGCCTGGGTTAGTCCCTGAGCCGTAGAAAGTGTCCGCTGGGACATGAACCATGCCTGGCATCCAGCAACGATGGGGCCCTCTCCAAACGAGACCAGTTTCCACTGATGCAATTACTGCGATGTTGGAGTGCAGCGAGATCCCGGCATGCACAAACGGTGCTGAGAGGCAACCCACGCATACTGGCACCGCTCACAGCTGCAGGCACTGATCTTGTTTGTGCGCAGCACCGGGTGCTCCCGCAGAGGCTGTTCCAGCACTGTTAGCACCTCGCACTGAACGCGGGAAGCCGGAGTGGGAAGTCGCGGCGCGGATACTTGGGTGAGTTGTCGTGTATATCAGGAATGTCTTGTAAATGATAATGAACAGCTGCCTTGTACGTACTACACAATAAGGCACTTCAGGTTGTCACTGTTTGTTTATAGATGTTATTAATATTAATAATTTACCACTCATTTCCATACGAAGGCACGTTAGACCTGTCTGCGCTACATCCAGCTTCCTGCAGAAGCTGTAAAGCCGTGGCAGCGTGCCCAAGCTAACAAGTCGTGCTGAGAAAATGCTACCGTTGTTGGAGCCTCGGCCGCACCGAGCGGGGCTGCGTGGATGTAACGGCACGCTCGGAACGAGCTTGCGTGTCCATAGGTCAAGGGCCTGCTCCGGGTGGTTGCAGCGCCACCCAACAAGGCCAGTGCTCGGTGGTGAACATGACAGCTCTTGCTGCGAGGACCCGCCAAGTCTGTGGGAGATTCCCTTGGCAGAAAACATTACAGACATCAAGCTCATCTTAATAGTGAACTGGCAGAAAAAAAACACAGCCACAGCATTTTCCTGGTGTGGGAAACCTGAGGTTTCCTCTTCCCTAACTCAAAGTTGAAACCTGGTATTCTGCATGCAGGAGTTGAAGTCAAAAGGTGAGGTTTTTTAAAGCTTTTAGCCCTGATCGGCATCATCTCTTAAAGAATCTAAGGGTAATACGCCTCCTAATATCAACAGACCTTTCAGGCTAACCCCAAATATGTTTAAAAATCTGTATGAGATGTTCCTGGCACTCCTGTGCTTGCAGTGAGAGGGGCTCTGCAGTGCTGAGGGGACCCTGGGTGCTCATGGCCAGTTACCTGCAGGCTGCCAGGGCTGTGTGCGGCACAGGAAGGTCTTGGATCCAACTACAGTGCTGAAATGCAGATTCTCAGGCCTGTTTCTGCAGCACTGGGATGCGCTGAGGTCACATCTTCACTGATTGCTGCATTTGAATCCGATTTTGTGTGCTTTAATATACAACGTGCTCCAGGGAGGCTGGGTGCAATTATCGGTATTTATTCCCAGAAGCCTGGGGAGCTTTTTGTCGGAAGACAAAGCAACAAAAGTTCCACGGTATGCAAAATACAGACCTTTGTGTTTCGAGTGAAATATTTAGATAGGAATCATTATGGAGTCCTTTTACGGCAACCTTGCCAGAGAAAGAGAGGGAGGGAGGGTTGGCAAAGGAAACACAAAGGAGGTAATAATATCTGATTAGCCAAGCAGCTGGATAACTGATGGGGAATTGTGAAGCCTATCAAGGCATCGTGACTTTCTGTGTGAGTGACATTCTGCAGCAGGAACCAGCTACCAGCTGAGGAACTGCTCTTGAATATTACCCTTAGGACTTGTCTTTTATTGGTAACCTTGAGATATCCATTGCTAGAGTTTTGTGTTTCTGAGAATTTGGTGACTTGTCTACAAGGCCTAATGGACAACTGTCGTAGCAATAGCAGCTGGGTCAAATCCATGTGCAGCACAACGCTAGGGAAGGCAATGGCCTCGCACCATGCGTGGAGGTTTTGCAGCCTTCTGTCCTTCTGCCTCTTTTCAAGGCTGAGTCTGTTGCAATAATATGAATAATGTCTGCAATCTAGGCAGTCTGTGGATTAATTTGGAAGGGTTTTTTTTTTGATGCAATGCCCAGTTTAAAATTATGCATGGGCTATCTAGCTGTCTTTTCTTTCACACCAGCTCAATGCCATCATTTTCAGGAGAATCACTTGTAATTTAAAGCAGTATCCCAGAGAGAAGATTTGGTCTCATCATTTTGTAGTATTTTTTCAAGATACCATCACGTGAGATGCATCTCTAGGTACCCATTTCTGTCATGAACGGAGGCTGAAGGGTGACTTGCTCAGACTTTGTTTACTGTGACCCTTGCTCTGTGATTCTCCACTTTTAATCTCTTGCTTCAGGATTTTGCCATTTGCAAGTGCTTTGTGTTTTCCTCCTTGGATTTAATGCGGGTATTGGGGTTGCACCTGCAGAGCCTGGGAGGGCAACCAGAGAGCAGCTCGCACAGCCCCCGCGGCAGTGCTGGCCCGTCACACAGTTGCTGGGCCTGAACTCCTGCTCACGTGGTCAGAGCTGCATCGCGCTGGGCCTGGAATCAGGAAGGACTTTTCCCCAGTCAGACTGCTCAGCTTGGGAGTTGCTGGATTCTTCTGAATTTCAGGTGGCTTATTTGACTGCACAGCTTCGTGCCATTCCAGGGACCTGGGAATAGGTTGTGCCCTGCCTTTCCTCCTCCTATCCTGGGACACATTCTCAGGCTTCTGGTCTTCGTTGCTTAATCTGTTCCACTTGTCCTAGGTATTTCATTTCTAGACTATATGTTTGTCAGGAGATTGCCCAGGGGGAGCAGAGGTGTGAATGGGATAGGGCTAGGCACAGTGACCTCTTCGCTCTGTTAATCTAGTGCCCTAAACGCAGAACTCAGCCCTGCTAGAGACACCAGATTTTGTTCAGATTTGATGACTTTGGTTATTTTGATTATTTCATAATCAGCACAAAGATGTTCCTGAGTTCCATAAGTGATTTCCTTCACTGAAGTAAAACCTATAGTTAAGGAGTGTTGCCAGGACCATCTAATACAGGATTAGACCACCTGATAATGGAGAAGTGTGATTCCATTTACAAGAGAAAGGTGCTGATCAGCAGTGAGGATTCGGTGGGGAGCAGCAGCTTTTGCTCCTTCGTCAAATCAAGGGTGATATTCCCCTTCACTTGAACAGGGACAAGATGACAGTCAAAACTGTAGGTCAGCAAAGATGTTATCCACATGAATTTGCAAATGAACTTTTATTGTGCCATGCTCCGTCTTCCAAAACAGTTTCTCATTTAAGTGATAAAGCTGTATTTTTAGCAGATCGGAGTGTAGAGAAGTCCAGCTGAGTCGTGTCATAAAACAGGTCTTTAAGAGAGAATAATAAGGGAATTTTTATTACTCAGGACCTAGAAATGTTAAGATGAGCTTGCTGTCTTGACAGTGAGACTATATTCTAGTGCTCCTTCAGTTATTTCAGTTTCTAAAATCTGTGGAACATCTTAGAGTTATACTCCCAGATTTTACGCTTGCAGGTAGGCTTTAGTTCAGAGCACAGTCTCTAATAAGTGAACCGTAAGAAATAGGCTCCAGCTTCCCAGACCTGGAGGAATTGGCTATACCGGCTTAATCTGCATCTGTCTCCCGCAGAGAGGATGTAGGAAGGAAATGAAAAGTATATGTAAAGTTTTGTGTATTTATTACTTTTTAAAAATATTTTTCATGGGTATAATCTGTCTTTAATGACACATTCAAACTGCGGTGCTGGGAACTACTGCATAGCTAATGCATTGTTTTGTTTTTGTTTATTCTGCAGAAATGAAGGAATTTCATTTTTTAGCAAAATTACCAGCACTGCTTTATTATTCACAGGCCTTAACGTGCATGACAGGCTGAACTGCTAAGTCCTCCCTGATCTTAATACCAGCCTCTTTGCGGATCTAAACTGGTTTTCCAGCCCATACTTGGTGGGCACAGGGGTTTTTGCTGTAGTGTAATACATATTTAAAGGTTATTATGGATGGCTACGTCTGCAAATACGCTCAGAAAGGAGAAGAGGAACCACGTGGTGGTACCTGGAGGGGAGCAGAGAGGTGGCCCAGGGAGGATACCTGTATGGGGAGTGTGACATTTCCACAGACGGAGGAGCTGGCTCTGGGTGTGTGATAAGAGGCAATTTGGAGAGGATCATGGAGTTAAGGCTTCAGCCTGCACTCATCATTACGAGTGAGAAAGCTTCTGACTGGCTTATTTTCCTTGGATGAATAGAAATGGTACAAGTGCTGTCTAGTTAAAACACTGTGTGTACTTATTTCAAATACAGAAACAGAGTTTATGTGGGTTGTTCTTTGTGAACACTTTTAAGAAAGTAAGTGCAATGAGTGAACCTGGGCTTGGTTAGGCAGTGATAGCTTGGGAAATACGATAGGCTGTTCCAGGACAGAGACCATCTTTTTGTTTGAGGTTTGCGTAGTCCTGGGCACCCAAAATCTAACTTGGTAACTGGAGACCTATAAGCAAAGCTTTGATAGGTAAAAATAATATTAAACCTTCTCAATGGCAATTTTGTAAGGGAATGTATAGGCCTATGGACTACATGCAAGGCTTGCATAGGGGTGTTTTGTTGCCCAACAGACTAATTGATCTCTTGGTGTTTCCCTGTGCCATGTAGCTTTCCTGGGCTCGGGTGATTGCCAGATGTGCCCTAAAATAAAGGAGCTCAAAATCAGACATTATCTGGTTTAAGTTCCCCATATATTCACCAAAACAAGTTGATATGTCTTCTAAAAACATGCACATGCTCCATGTTATAGCTGGGCAGACCCATGCAGCTTTGCATGCTCTATGTGCCCGTCATATTGCTTACGTACAGTATTTATACATCATTGAAAGCTAGGGCAATAAAAATGATTTAATGAAATTCACAGCTTTTGAAAGCCATTACCATACGAGAGTATGTGCTTGAAACATTCGAAGAATATTTATACATACATTCCTTTAAAAAAGCATGGATTTGTAGCATACGGTGTTTACCACTAATTGACGTTGCTGCCCAGGTCTTACAGCCCCCTCCACTCTGCGACTGCGGCACTAGGATGCAAACACTGTGAAGGTGTTAGAGGATATGGAATCCTAGCCAATTTGCCGGGGAATCCTCCACCTAAATCAGCATTATTAAAAGCGAAATGCCAGACGGGTACGCGCATACCCTTGCTGATCCTGCCGTGCGGGCAGTGCCAAGCCCTGTTCCCTGCGCTACTCCGGCCCGCGCTGCTCCGTAGGCAGATGGGCCAGCGGGAGAGAGATGCATGTGTGAAAGGGATCTACTCTGGTCTTGAAAGCTCGTGTAAAATAAGTCAGGCTGATGGATGGTAAAATCTGCCTTGAGCCCAAGTGCCTTTCCTGACTGTGTGATGTAGTCATAATTAGGCAGCATGGCCCAAATACTTCATCTACCTTTAAATGAGCACTCTCTCTCTATATATATATATGTATCATTTTTTGCTGAAAGGTTTACCATTGCCTGGTGGGGTATGCAGCGGAGCGGCAGGGAAATGCCAGGCCGTGTTCTTGCTTTGGATCAGCGAGACCAGGCGTCTGAGCTGGCTGGGAAGGGAGGCGAGAGAGCAGCACTCATCAGCTGCGCGCTGTGCCAGGGCAGCAGGACACAGACACGGAACTCTCTGAAAGCATGGCTTGGGGAGAGGATGTGGCAATGAGCTGGCTTCATGGAGAAACCCTGTGGTGAGGGTAGCGCTTTCAGTTCCACTGCTGGCAGTGGCTTTGGAGCCCAGAGCTTGTGGAGCACCGAGGCCTCGTTCCGCTGCTCCGGAGGACAGCGATGTGCTGTGCGGGGCTGGCGTAGCCTTGGCGTGGCACTGGGTTGGCCTTCAGCATCCCGGACGTGTCGGATGGGGATTCTGGCACCAGCAGAACACATGTGCTTGTTGAAGGCCAGCAGTGCTCTGCTTACCCAATATGTTGGGTAAATGATTACCAAAAGGATCTAACGTCACTTGGTATTCAGCAGGACCTCAGAAGGACCTCAGACCCCATTGACTTATTTAGGTACACTAAACGCCTTGCCTTATCTGTTGGTATCTTAAGTTGCGGATGTTCCTTGAGTGCCTTTGGTTTAATCTCATTAATTTCTGAGAGTATGGAGGAATTTTAATTTCCTGTGAATTCAAAAGCACATTTTTGTTTCCAAAAGGCTTCCAAGAGCCAGGTTGTCCGCACTCTCCAGGCAGGACCGGTCACTTGCCATCCATGGCAAGACCCATTAAACGTTCGAGAGTGGAGCTAGCGTTGAGGTTCTGTTACCCGTGGCAGATGCACAAAGAATCAGAAATCTCTGGCCGAGTGTGTGTTCCTCCAAGCTCAGCTCCCCAGATGCAGGTAACCTGGATCCCTGCTTGGAGGGCTTGGCCAGGAAGGATGTCTCCCTGGAGGAGCTGTCTCCAGTTGTGGCTTGTATTCCAGTCTTGCAATTCTGAAAGTTTTTTCTGGGTGTTTTACTGATGCTTTTTACTCAAGCGTGACGTATTTGATGTCTATAAGATACATGTAAAACTGTATTTATACGTATGTACATACACAGAGGACCTAAAGCAACTGCTTCACCTCTGTAGCCTCCTAGAAATCATTGAACTTTTATATAAAATCAGTCACAGCTCTGTAATTTCATGCTTTATTATTTTTGTTGCATGTATGAGGGAAATTACGAAGCTTGTAATTTGTCTGTTTCTATATAAAAAGCTTTAGATAGCATCAAGATCCGGAAGTCATACAAAATAAGATGCCTAGATACATTAATGAACAGGATTTAGCATAGGCACTGAACACCTCAATAGCGCTAATAGGAAATGAGAAAAACACAACCTTGAATGATAAGATTGCAAAGCCTATTAAAAAAAATCTTTATGGGAAAAGGGCTTGAAAAAGTAAGGCATCCGGCTATGAATGAGAGCAAAATGTGTTTTATAGATGTAGGGCCCCATTCCTGTGTCATTTTGCAATATGTGGCTATGGCGATGGAAGTGACAGATGATTCCTATGTGGGCGATCCCAACACTTGCAGGACCGCGTGCCAAATCAGAGACCTTCCAGAGTCACAGAACCATTGCAGTTGGAAAAGTCCTTCAAGATCATCAAGTCCAATTGTAAGCCCATCCCCACTGTGTCTGCTAAACTACGTCCCTAAATGCCTCCACTACACGTTTCTTGACCCGAAAGAGGGAGTCCGCCTGCCTCCCAGCCCGGCTCCCCCATTGCTGGACTTGTGTCTTTTCATGGGGGACAGAACAAAACCCTGCTTTAGTATCCAGTCAACAAGAGGGGTTTATTTTTCCAATCCTCATATTGGAGATGTAAATGTTTCAACATAAGGATATTCAAGTATGTTGAGTGTTGCCGATGATGTTGCGGAGAGCTCAGATGAGGCTGCACAACCGTATCCTTCTTGCAGAGCACGGCTCTAACAACAGCCCGCTCTGTGCGTGTGTGTGCGGCAGGGGCAGGATATGCTCTGTTTTGCCTGCAAATTCTACTTCATCCCCTCTCTCAAAATGTAATGCCAGTATTTGCGTGGCATTTAAAACTGGCATCTAAATCACGTTTATCTTCATAAATTAAGTCACCAGATCAAAACCACTGAGCAAATGCGGTTGTTAGCCTACGTCTCAGCAGTGTGGATGACGTGGTGGCGTTACAGGCACCCGTCTGTGAGCTGGTCACATCAGATTCCCCCTGCCAATGTTTTCCTTTGTGTCGACGTGTAAAAACCACTTACCCGAGCACTGTAACACGTGGAGCGATGGACAGAGGTAGAGGATCCAGGATCTCTTCAGGCATCAGGAAGATTCTCTAAAAATCTTACAGATTGTAGATGGGAAAGAGAAAGGAAAGAGGGAGTTCTATGGATTGTGTTTCCTTGCTGTGGTCTAAGCTGGTGGGAGAGCTGAGGAGCTGCTCTTGAGGGGACAAAAAATGTCTTAGGTCCCCAGTGTTACTCACCTGGAGGATTCTGCTGGGTACCAGACAGCAACGGATCCACTGGCCAAAGTGAAGCTGGTCGGGATGGCAGGGACGGCTGCTGCCAGGGAAAGTCAAACTGGGAGCTTTACATGTGCGAACAGTGCCGTTTAAAAAAGTCGTTTCACGGAGAACATAAATAGGAATTAGCCGCGCAAGCTGCTGTAACTCCCTTACATCCTGTCAGGGACAAAGGTGAGCGGCGCCAGGATGGAGGTGGAATCAGAGCCGTGTCCAGCACTGCCGCTGGCGCGAAGGGACACGCGGCTTTGGGGCGAGTCTGGAAGAGTGGACCTGGAAGGAAAAGCAAAAACACAGCAACAAACCTGGAAAGTTGTATTGACACCTGCTCTGCTATTACTCTCCAGGAGAGCGATATTCTGTATTTCGTTTAAGCTCTCTCGGTTGCAACAACTCTTTCTCCATAGGTACTTTTGCCATGTTGAAAATGCAGATATCTCTTCCTAATAATTTCTTGCATCCTGTTTTTCTTGTGGCTGGCTTTATGGGTGCAAGCCACACATTTTTGGTCTAGCTTTTGGATAAGCTCTTTCAAGCCTGAAAGAGCTCCGTGTCTGACAATGCTTCTGTGATGATATTAAATCAACAGCCACATTTTGCCACTGCAAACAATTGCCAGGTACATCCTTAAAGCGGCTCCTTCGTCTTGTACCGTTCCAACAACATCATTAAAAAAAGGCTTGTCCTTTGTACTCTTTTTCCCCCACCACACATGCTCATATCTTGTAGTAAATTCATTTTTCAGCCCTGACTTTGTGCAAACACAATGTTGTGCTGCAAGCATTAAAAGGCAATTTAGTACTCAAAGGATTAAAAGCTCATGTTAAATTGAAGACTACACTTGGCATAAACATTAAAAATTGACAGAACACCCTACACATTAACTGCACCAGGGCTCCATAATTAGCATTTAAAAGTAAAACATCATTTCCTTACTGTTTCCTACTTACTCATTTATAATGCATTTATTATAATAATACAGATGTGAATATGAGGCTTTCTACCATTGTCAGTTAGTATATAAAATAATAATAATAAAAGTACTCCTGTTAGAGACAGGGCCTGTTTGGTGTATGTCGGGAATCGGGGAGGAATGGTTTGTAAATGCCTATCTCCAGCGCGTGGTGAATCAGCAGGGAGTAACTAACCTCGTTCCAGGCTCGGAAGCAGGGTCTTGTCGCCTCGCGTCAGCAAAGGGAACATGGAATAAGCCCTGCTTGCCAGGATTTACCTGCAGTGTGTGGTGCAGGGTGGGAAAACAGGTATTTGGCTCATCCTGTAATGTGGAAAATTTGTGGCAGATTGAAATTTGAATGCAAAAGGAAAAGGAGAAGGTAGCAAATCTCTTTGGGGAAAAGGGAAACTATCAAATGTTAAGGGGATAGGACTTTATTGACTTTTTTTTTCCTGATTCTCAGATGAGATGATGTTTTGTTCATGCAGGCCTCTTTTTCATCATTAAAAATGTGACAGTAACACAGCCCAAAGCTGGCCCTGCTGGGCCGCGGGGTGTTTCTGATGTGAATCCTGCGCAGCGTGGCTGTGGCATTGCCTGCACGACGCCTGGCTCCATTGCACAACGCCTGGCTCCATGCTCTCTACTCGTCCGACATCCCTTAAAAACCGCTTTCCCATTCTTCCAAAACGAAAAAAAAAATCAAAAAAAAAAAAAAAAAAGAATCCAAAAGGCTTTAGCCAACCCTTTTCTTTCAGCGGCTCCGCAGCTCTAGACACACTTGGGGAATTTTAATTAGTCCGCTTAGCTCATCCCGGGTGTCATTTGATCAAGAGCACAGTTTGCCCAATAAGCATTTCCACACTATGACCCAGGTCAGCGAGCAAAGGTTCTTTTTTTTTATTATTATTTCCCCTGAGCACAAAAGCAGCAAATCTTCACTCCACTGGTCAAGGAGCCACCTGCAGCGGTGCCACCTCCGGTGGCTTCGCGGGTGTCCTCGTGCTCCGCGTGACAAGGACGGCGCCGGTGCCACCGCTTTGCCAAACCCCAGTGCTCTTTCCCCACAGATATCTCACACACACACACAAAACGGCACGTTGCCTTTGCCAGCACTGGGAACCTCTTTGTGCTCCCACTCGCAGCGCTGCGGGGTGCCGCCCGCGGGGCTGGAGCCCGTTCGGCCCCTGTGACGTGCAGGGAGCAGCACTTGGCAGGCAGCGCCACACGGGCCTGAGGGCAGCGTGGCCTCCCCACTGCCCTCCGCGTGGGTGCTTTGAAGTGCCCGGCTGTCTTTTGTCCCCCCTGGAGGGCCTTTAATCAGGACCTTTGCCTTGTCATCTGAAGAAAAAAATAATAAAAAACAAAGCCGTGCTGCAGCCAGGGCCTTGTCCCTGCGTGTGCCCAGAGAAAAGGCTTTGTCAGAGCGTCCCCTGAGCCGGGTGTGTAGGTTCTGCAGCACTGCCAGGTGCCGTTTGAACTCGGGAGGGAAGGGATTGTAATGGGGAGTGCGGGGCCTTCTTGAGATCCATCCCACCAGGATGAAGCTAGGAGGCTGGAGGCCTCCCTGGAAAATTGTGGCTCCACCGGATTTTCCACCCATCCTCTCCACGGTGGCTCTACACCACCCAGCAGCAGGACTCTCTCACCTCCGGGTTATTTCCAGCTCCATGTGCTCCTGAGGAACCTCGATGTTGCGGCTTGCAGAGCAGGGATTGATAAAACCACCTTGGAGCTTCTTAAGTGAATAAATAGACCCCAAGCCTTGGAAGAACACCGTGAATTCCTGCAGAGAAAGGAGGCCAGAGCAGAGGCAAGGGAATTGGCGCTGTGCCGGGAGCCGCCACCCTGTGCCCGGTGCCGGGGGACATTGGCCCCCAGGCTGTAGGGCGGCGGGAATGTCGCGGCGCAGGGGCCACCGTCTGAGCTTATTTGCCGGAGCATTTTGCAGGTGCCCCGAATGCCCCACCGCAGTGCTGGGAATTACCTTGGATGTCTGATGGGGGGGTTGTAGCTCGGGAAGAGGCTGCTGGAGCGGCTGCGGTGAGGACACGCTGGGACCTGACACTGTCTCGCCTCGCTGGCTGCCCTGCACTGGTGCCTCATGTTCCAGCGGCAGCCAGGCTCTTTCCTTTTAAACAATATCAAAATAACTTTTGCATCCTGGTTCAACATCTGTTATCTCCTTGCCTGTTTTGTTTTTCATTTGTGCGTTGATACGCTACGGCATTTTCCCTGCCTTGAATCAGCTCCTTTTTAGACAAATAAAGGCGAATTATTAAAAAAGGGGGGGAAAGAGAAGATATTTTGTAGGAACAAATAGATTAATAACCAACAGTGATAAAATCTGGCAGCCTTTCTTGGAGGTATGCATGGAGCAGAACATGGAGCTGAATTATCAAAACAGGTTAAAATTTTATCATGGCCCTTAACGTATTATATTAGATTCCCGCAGCTCACCTCCCTCAGTAGTGTCTGGAGTAATCCAGGCTGGATATACATCAGCTGATTAACTGAATCTCGGGAACAACAGCTCAGCTTTGGTATCAATTTTACTCTTTCTGCTTCCTCTCCATGACCTTCCTATCATTAATTTTTGTTCGAATTACTCCATATTTGTCCCTTTCTTGTTGTGCATTTAGACATTTATTTTGAAGTAAATGCCGAGCCTTCATCCTTGCGGATCATTAGTGTCCCATCCCATTTAGGAAACATTATGTTATAAAAGAAAATAAACCTGCCTGCTCTCTCTAACACAATAATATACGTACTATTACATGCAACATGACTGACACATTAATTAATAATGGTGGGACTTTTCATAATTTATCTGGAAACTGTACGGTCCTGCTATTCACTGGGTTAGCTGTATTTTTCTTTCTCCTCAGTATCTGTGGCTCAGCCTTGCAAAGACTCTGCCCCTAATCCAGCAAAATGTATAAAATTGGGCTTAAGTCTGAATGCCTGAACAGCCCCATTAGCTTCAAAAGTTAAGCAGATATTTAAGTGCTTTGCTAGCGTAGGGTCAAAGTGTTCAGCACCTTGTAGGACTGAGTCTTATCTACCTGCTCATTAAAGAAACATCAGAACATTTGGCATGTCTTTATCAAGCGGAGAGGTGCAGCCAATTGACTCCACGTGACAGCTAAAAGTGAGAGAGATCAAGGGAGCTTGGGAGACAAAGAAGTTGGGTTTTGTGAGAATCCTAAATGAAAGAAAAAAACAGCTTTTTGAAAGCTGCTAGAAATCGTTCCCTGTGTTGGAAGGATTTTCCTTTCGAGGCACTTGTGCTCAGTACTTTTGTGGAGGTTGGGATGTGGGGAGGAGGTTGGAGTGTCGGCATGCAGGCTGCGCACGGACCTCCGCAGCTCTCAACTGAGGCACGGGAGGGAAGAGCCGGGAGCCCCAAGGAAGCCTCAGGAGGGCTCAGACATCGCCTTGACAGGCAGTTTGGAAGGAGTCTGGTTGCCGATGACGTGAATATTGGGAAAAACAAGACAGCAGTTTTACAGCAGGAGGCCAACTGTGGAACTGTTGGTGGGACACGGGTCAATGTCCACGATTTCCCAAATATCAATGAGGGAGAAATTTTCTCTTTTGGCTGGGACTTTACCTTGATTAGTCTTTGTAATACAAATTAAAAGGTCATTTGCATTTGTATTTTTGCTAATGATTACATGAAAAAAAAGGTGTTTTAAACACCATACTGCTTTCTCTCTTCAGTATAGTGAAATCCATGCACCATGAACTGGTGTGATGTCCTAGGCATGTCCTTCCCCTCTCACTGCAGAATCAAATAATAGGCTAAACTGGGCAGTAGGTGGCCCTGATGTTTGACACTGGGCAATGCAATGACGTATGATGTGTGTGAGCTTCGGGCAGGACAGAGAGAGCCCATCAGGAGCCAGAGGGGTCTCTGCCTGGAGCATTTTCCCTCTGCTCTCCTCTTCTGTTAGAGGTCACTGGCTCTTCTTTGTGCAGTCCAGCTCCTGAAAACGAGAGCTGGGGTGGCCAAGCTGGGGTCATGGCCACCGTCTTCTGTGATGGAGCGACCGCATCTGCTCTGCTTGTACGTGGAGCGGGCCGGGTTGCGCGTCACCTGCTGGGGACGGTGGTCCGTGCTGCGGGGGCTCAGCTGGTGCTGCCGAGTTGGGCAGCGTTTGGGGCAGTTTGGGCAATATTCTCCCTTTTGCCACCTGGAGCAGCCGGTGCCACGGTGACATCAGAGGTGTCATCTTGGACCTCATGTGCTCTGTGCAAGGGTCTCCCTGCTTCTCCCATGGGAAGCCTTCCCCCCAGCAGGAGACTTCTCAGCCTCAGGAGGAACTTCTCAGCCTACACCTTCTTTTCTACATCCAGAAGTTTAGATGCAGCTAGAAAATCCGTTTTTAATAACAAACAATCAACAAAAAAGCTGCCATAAATGCAAACTACACGTGTCAGATTCACATCCATCCTTATAAGACACATCAGCAGAAAATGCAAGTGTCTGCTAGGCTTATTTATTAAAGTGTTGTGCACTGCAAAGGAAATATCTCCAGTGTTATTTTCAGGCTCAGTGAACTCCAGAATGCATTTGCAAGGCTTCCAGTTATTATGATATCAATGGGGAAAAGCGAGAAACAGGACTTTGCGATGTCAGGCAGCTTTCCTGTCACTGTTAATTTACTGCCTTGCAGAGAACCAGAGCCTAAACACTTGAAGTATTAACATCATTTCGACTCTTAAGTAAAACTAAAGAAGTCTTTTCATCTTTCTATTGAGTGGCGGGCTACTTAAGTAGATCACAAGCTTTACGCTGCTTTTGTGTGAGCGAAGAGGCAAACTTTAATTGTTCCCATCTTCTAGTGCAGGTATTGATTAATAAAATGTATTAGGAAAGATCTTGGCCTACTTTTTGCACCATCAAACAAGCACTTAATGACTGTATTACTATGAAAATGGCATCACTTTAAAGCATTGGATTGGAGCCCCTTTGTACTTCCCTTTCATTTGTTTTTTTTTCCCCTCATGCCATTATGAACAAGAAAGTTTCTCCCGTGCTTGGGTGCTGTGCGGAAGGAGGAGGCAGGAGCCACTCGTGGCTCAGGTCTGAGGTTGGTGTCCCCACAGGAGCTGATACCTGCTGGTGGGAGCCAGTCGGTAAGCGAGAGGGCGGCTCAGAGCAGCTTGCTACAAGGCAGCGCTTGGTGGCTGGGACTGCTAAGATGACTCACATGCTAGGAGGGAGGAGGCTCCTTAGGAGAAAGCTCCCTATGGACCTGCATAAGAGAGCAGATCTGGCCTCTCATGGCACATGGTCTCCTGTCCTCCCGCGGGCCCTGTTTGGAGGCTGTCACTTCTTTCCCAGCCCTTGGCAGCTCTGGTAGCTACCAAATAGCCTACGTCCTCCCACCCAGCATGCGTGTGCTCACAGATGTACATCACACCTTGCACATCAAGCGTCCTTATTTTGCTCGCTTGCCGAGATTCACCCCATTTTGTCAGCACCACATGATGCTGCCGGCTTTAAAGCAGATCTTCTCAAGGTGTCATAGCTGGAACTTCTCAAGAGTCTTTGCATAATCTCAAAACGCACCTTGCACCTGTCCTGGTAAGCATCTTTGGTGACAACAGTGTCATACTAAACACTTGGGTTTTAGAGCAGTTTGGTGTCAGTCCAGCATTGCTGAGAGCCGACAACCACATGATTCGGCCTGGATGCTTTCATCCCAAATGGCTTTGCCCATCCGTACTGACTAACTTCTTTCCAGCCAGTCGCCCTACTGGAGCCAATGGCAGCTTATCATGAGTGGATTGCAAGGTATTTCCCACTGCAAAAATCAGATATGATTGCAGAACCCTTCATAATCTGCAAATTTGGAATTAAGGCTGTATCTTTTTTAGCACAAGGACTGTGGGGGTCCCGTGCCCGTAAGTTAAATGACCGTTAGGGTGACAGTAACACCTGGCCCTCGTGCCATGTCTGTGCTCACTGCGCTGCAAGCCATGGTGCGGGCAGTGGGAGGGCGACCCCCTTCCCGCAGAGGTGCGGAGCTGCCCCCACACTGGCTCCTGAACCAGCAGGGCGCCGTGACTCAAATACACTTGCAGCCCCCTCGTGACGCCCGCGTCTGCTGCTGCTGCTGCTCAGGAGTTGGGAACTGTCGCGTGGGAGGAGCGGGAAACATAGCCGCGTGGGCTGCAGCAGCCAGAAGAGGACCCCTGGTCTCCTTGCCTTGTTGCCTTCACATTCACAAATGTTCCTCTCCGTCGCCTTTTCCTTTTTTTTCTCCATCCTTCCTAGGGGCGATGACTGACAGATTAATATATGTCTAGCTACGTGTCTTAGAAATCAAAAGGAAGGTGCTGTCAGAATCGCTTGTCAGAAAATGAGATTAGGCACACTTGTCATTTGCTGAGGATTGCAGTCTTTCAGAGATAAGGTTGCATTTAATGAGTGTAAAAAGCCTCCTTGTGAAAAAGGGGGTGGTGCAGGAGAGGGAGAATGATTATTTTTCTGGTGTCAGCTGAGTGCTTTATCATATAACTTGATACGGTGGCACCCTGGCAGGCGCTGATAATGGCTGCGGGGCTGTTGCAGCCCTCCGTGGCTCTGCGGCTCCGGGAGCACCACACGCGCAGCCCCTCCGCTGGTGAGCGGGGAGCGAGGCCCAGCGCTCTGCGAAACATGGGCCGCGTCTGACAAGCGAAGGATAACTAATGAGAAACGGAGCTGCATCCCACTGAAACCAGTCAGGGTTTGTTATGGAAAATATTTATCAAGCTTCGCTTTTTTGCTTTTTTTTCTTTTTTCATCATTTGTTGGTTCTCCTAACAGTGCCATAATAACTCCTCTTATGTATGTGATTCAGTTGCTCCCAGTTATTTAAATCTGCAGCAGGGTGGATTTTTTTTTTCTTTTTTTTTCTTTTCTCCCTTGGTTATCAGTTGGATATTATCATACGGTACATGAATATTTTAGGTGAAGGTTTCATTCGTCAAAGCAATGGTCATTCTTTTGCCAAGTTAATGTCTTTGTACTGTTTAGGAGCTGGCTAACAGTACAGATTTATTGTTCGTAATGTAGTGTCTAAATATGAGCTGACAGTCGAAAATGGGATTTAGCCATTCAGCAAAAGACATCCTGCATTAGCTGCGTGGTGTGTGGTGTTTGGGGTTTTTTCCCCCAATAATATTTCTTTACTGGGCTTACTTTAAAATTTCCTATGGAAAAATAGGTTTCAGTTATAGAGTTACATTCTCATCACACAAGATGTGGTTTTTCATTATTTTCCATGAATGTTAGAAAATGAAAGAAATTACTTGATTGGTTTCCACTGCTGATTCAGCATTTCCTTGGCTAAAAATGACCTGCAAAAACCAAACGGGATTACAGCACACAACAACGGATGCTTTATTCAATGATAAGAAAGTCTCCTCCTCTGACTGAGGATGAAAAATATGCCTCTTGTATTCGTTGATTCAGTACATAGATATTGACAGACAAATTAATTTGAAATACTTTGGCAGTTTCCCAGCCCACTGGCAGGCAGAAATTAGGAGGAGATAATGACCACAGCTTAGAAGTGGAGCATTTTATGAAGTGTGCTCATGGTAGTGCTCGTGGACAGGGAGGAATTTATGTTATACCTCCTTATTTGGAATGGGAATTTGCAAATGCTTCGGGTCAGACTGTGCAGCACAGCCAGCAGTGTAAGAGCTGAGCATGGTCTTGAGGAGCCCTGTGCAACTCAGTGACGCTCCGTAATGTGTTCGGTAACTCGGAATGTCAACAGCAGGAAGAAGAAAAGGGAAAATGTATGGGTTTTCTGATCAGGAAGCAAAGCCAGGGTGGTCATTCTTGGTCGTCATCACTGGCAGAAGGAAAGGCAGGTAATTGTGATTGTCACCTCAACTACCTGCCTGGGGGAATTATGCCTTCATAACTGTGGGACAGGGAGGATTTCTCTTCTGTACAGTAAATGGATTCAGATCATTATCCAGCCTCCTCCAGGTGTGCAGAACTGTCCTGGGAAGCAGTAGAGACCATGCAGTATTTTTGTGGGATGAGGCGTTTAAGGAGAACGAAGCAACCGTATTGCTGGGCAGAGCCCCACTTTTTATCTTTGTTTCCATTTGCAACCAAAAATCATAAACTGCCTGCAGAGGGGTTTGCCTCGCTGTTCCTGTAAATGAGAATACCAGCTTTTATGCTAATTCGGTTTCAAGTTTCTTTGAACCTGCAGTTTATGGGCCTTTGCTTAAAACTGCAATCTGTTCTGCATAAAAGAAGGGATTACAAAGTGTTTTAGTTTTGCAAAGGCTGCAGAAAAAATAGAAATAATAATAATAAAAAAAAAGTTGCGCTGTCATTAATACTCCCTCACGAAAGTTTTCTGCTTTGCCAAATAAAAAACTTCACTTAGGTTTAAAACTTAGCCACCAATATTATATAGCCCGATAGCTCTGTTGCCTTCTAATGGATGCTCTTGAACAGCTACTTTTTCCCTCTGCCTAACCTTTTCCCTTTGCTCACGTAAGAGCTAAGCAAACAGAAGAGCTAGGGGAGCTTACGCTCGCCCTGAGCACGCGGGCTCCAGTGGGATGAAGATGAAGCCAAGGGAGTGGGACCTGCGTCTCCTGCTGGGCATCCACTTGGGTGCCAGTCGCTCCTGTCTGGACCGGGGACGCCTTGCTGTGCTCAGGAACGCGGGATCTGTCCTGGCACAGTCCCGCCTCGGAGCAATCTGACTTTCCTAACATCTGTTGCCGCCCTTTATGGCTTAAGCAAGCAGTAACATCGGCGCAGGTCACGCGTCAGAGCAGGTAGTTTCCTTGAACCTCTTTAAGGCATTAAAGTTTAAGTACTTTCGGTTTGGGACATTATGGCATCGCTAGCTGTTCAGAGTCATAAAACTGCACCAAGAGCTCTATAAATCCTTTTCTTGAGAAAAAGACCCTGCATCTCCTATCCAGTAATGGCTAAAATTATGCATGTTTTCAAAGCATTGTGGAGGACTGTATTAAACCGTCATAATCGCACCGCAAATGCAGACAGAGTCGTGTCTTCTGGAAGGATTAGCAACTTATTGGAAACATAAATGTTTTCAGTCTTTAACAGAATACCAAAGTAATGGAAAATCCAGTTTTCACATTGCCAGGAAAAAAGGACTGCAGAACCTTCCAGGTGAGACAAGGTTTGCCATAAATAATTTAATCCCATATAACCTGCTGTAATTTCAGTATGCACTTGCTCATTGCTCCAGAGAGGGGTAATTCTTCCTTGGAATTACTGTACTGCTTGCAGACGAAGGTCTGCTGCTCTGCGGCCTTCTAGGCTGCTTTGGGTTATTTTTATAAAATGGTTGGATCTGAAAACCTTTTTCAGAGCGAACGTTTTTGAAATCACTTTTGATCCAAGTTCAATGCACTTCATTTGGCTACAGCTGGGGCAGAAATGAATGTCGACACTGACAGAGACCACAGACAGATGAGAAAAAAAAAAGTTTGGCAAGGTCCCATGCAGATAAGAGACAGAGGATTTCAAAAACCTCTCCAGGCATATCTTAAGACACTAGACAGTGTAGCTGTCAGGAAAGATGGAAGCTTGATCCAAAAGCCACTGAAATTGAAATCATTAGGAGCTTTACTTTTTTTTTTTTTCCCTCTAACTTAATTTGGCTTTGGGTGAATTCCTAAACATCAGATTTGGAATTAGAAGATGCATTTCATGCATGCATAATGCTCTAGCAGGAAAACAGAGGTCCTCTACTTATCTTTAAGACATAAATAATGAACATAATGAGGCCCACAGCCCTGCCAATAAACCTTAACAGCCGCAGGGAGATGAGTAGGTAAATGCTTTTTGGATCTTGTGTACGCTGAGATTTCAGGTGTGGCATGTGGTTAACGTTTGAAAAATCTAGTACAGACAAGCCTGTAGTTTAATCTAGGTTGAATTTATCAAATTAAAGTCTTCCAAGGAGTCTAGGCTTTAATTAGAACCCTTCATACCATGCCAAGATGTATGAAGTCTTGACCAAAGTGTTCGTGGAGTATAATACCTACCACACCCTAATATTACGCCTTTAATTCCTGGTCTAGATACAGTCTTTGATTCCTCCTGTTATTGTGCTAAGAGCATTTTACCATTTTAATGTCTTTATTTTCAACGGGGGCTGAAAACTGGACTCAGGCCATCAACTTACTTGACTGAGCTCATGAAATAGCTGATGGCCAGCGATGACTTTTGGACATTATTATCCGAGAAAGCAGCAATGAAGCCTTCTCTCTTGGATTTCTAGATGCGGGTATGGCAATCTGCCTGACAGACGGGATTACTCTCTTTACAGCACCCGTCAAATACTAACAGGCAACAGATGCATCGTAGGGAGCTAAGATAATGCTACTAACGTGAGGAACTTATTAACAGATCTAAACTTGTCCCTGAACTCTTAACTCTCTGCTGAAGATGGTTTGTCACATTTTCACCAAGGAATTCCTGTAACAAACACATGGCCATGCTTGCAACTACAGTCTGAATTCGGGGCTGCTATGGTAGATGCAGTTGTGTTGTCCTGGTGGTTGTTCTTGTCATGCACATTTCTTCTTAGTTGTCTAATGGAAACCATTACAATCAATGCAACTTGTACCTGGAATAGGAATTCTGGAGAAGTCACAAAATAAAAGTGAGGAGGAAGAATGTTCATGAATGGACCGTACTGAGGAACCTTTAGGATGAGGGTTAAGGAGAAATATTTGCACAAAAAGACGTAGTTCTGTGTCAGTAATTGGTAGAAAGCTACTCTTGGGCATGCCTTTCTCAGTGCAGCACTGCTGCGTGCACTATCGAGACCGTTTTTCCTTCTCCTTTTGTGCTGTAGGTGTGCGCGTCTTCCAGGAGACGTCTGGGGTTCGCTTGAAGTTTTAATGTGAGGCCTAGACTGGATTCACCCAGGCGCTCAGGCTTGGCCTCTACGCCAGGCCGCTCTGGGATAGGGTTGATGTGTGCGCACATATTCAACGGGGTTTCACTGCCTCTGCAGCACAGTCCTGGCGAGGGCCACCGCCAGCTTGCATCCATCTCTCTGCTTTTAATATCGGTCTGGCAGAGGCAGTCCCCCTCTCCCCTTTGCCAGGAACCCATCTGTGAGGCTGAGGTGGTCAATGTAGGATGTACACGACCAAATACTGCAGAGGATCCAGCTCGGACCAAGGGCCCTTCTTGGAGGCTGCTGGACTTTGATTCCTCTAGAAGTCTTGGCCCTGCATTGATTCCAAACCACTGTCTAACTCTTCCAACACGACCTCAGAAGTTCTGAAGCCCTGTCTTACCACTTGCCAGGTTCTCAGGAAACATTAGGTCGTGTAGATCTCCAATGCCAGGGAGCATAACTGCTCATCTTCATATCAGCTTGGTTTAGAGATGGTATCGCCTTGCTCCAGTGAATAACAGCTTCCAGACTAAGGTGTCCTGCACTTGTCTCCTGCGGTGGCTGTTCCCAAGGGGGTGCAGTACAGGAGGCCGAGCGTGAGCAATGGGGCGTGTTGTTGCCCGTCAGCACTAGTGTTTGGTGCTGGGGCGAAACCAAGGCAAGTGTGTGGAAAAAGCTGAGGCTGCGTCCATCTGCCATCCACACCTGGTGTACTTTACGGTTGGACTTGATGATTTTGAAGGTCTTTTCCATCTATAACAATCCTATGAATCCATGGTCTCAGGCGCTAGCTTTTCCACAGAGGTTTGACACAAGCTGTCCATCCCAGGCGAGCCATCCTCCCCGGAGTCACGGGCGTCTCTTGCTGTCTAGGGGTTTGAATGTGATGTTGTGCGCACGGTGTGCGGGGTCCCGGTGCCAGGGGATTGGTGTGCAGGGTCTCAGTGCTGCAGGGTCCCTGGTGCCGCGGGGCTCGCTGCGCGGGGTCCTAGTGCCGCGGGGATCAGTGTGCAGGGTCTCGGTGCCGCGGGGTCCCGGTGTTGCAGGGTCTCGTTGCCGCGGGGTCCCGGTGCTGCGGGGCTCGCGCAGCTGCGCGGCGACACCTGCGGCGCCGGGGCCGGGCACGGGGCCGGCGCAG
>VWPW01014735.1:961248-1082711 GCA_013389825.1 Crypturellus undulatus
TGGCTGCGAGTCCCGCGGCGCCGGGTCCGCCGCGAGCAGGTACCGGGCCGGGCCGCAGGTGCGCGGGGCGCCGGGAGGCACCTGGGCGCTGCGCGGCGTGGAGCGGCAGCGCGTTCCTGCCGCGGCGAGCGGAGCAGGCGAGAGCGCTCTGCGGGCTGTTCCGCTTAGCCCCGGCAGCGCCTCGGCTGGGACTCCGTGTTGGAAGCGGGCTGGCGAGGAGGGGGCTTGTAGGGGAGAAGCAGCAGCGCGCCCAGGGGGAGCTGGGCTGGCGGCTTACAAGGAGACATCGGTGCCGGCTGCTCTTCCGCGCCGCAGCCCCGAGGCGGGAGCGCGGCCGCCATGGAGCCGCGGGGGGACCTCGTGGTGGGCGCCGGAGACGCGTGTGAGCAGCGGGCGCAGAGCGAGCCCCCCGCGCTGGAAAACCGGTGTGGCCGAGCGCCGCGGCCGCCGAGCTCGGAGAGGAGCAGCGGCGGCGTCAGAAATAGCTGATGCGGCGTCGCTTGCTGGCGCGGGTGACAGCTCGCACCCTATCCGTTGTGCGCTGACCGCACTTAGTGTCTCGTGCTTAAACCCACATTTGGAAGTAGTCAAACAGGGAGGCAAAGTTTCACCCCTTGGCTCAAGCCGTGGAGGCGGCTGTTGGTTATTTGTATGGTAAACTATAGGCAGTGTAGGTTTTGGGGGAGTTGCTGCTGCGTTCAACATCAGGGTCAGTAATGCAAAATGGGAGTTGCTTTGTGGCCACCTTTGTCTTCGGGAAATTATGCCTATAATATATATATGCAAATGTATACATTTATTTGCATGTTGTTCCGATGGTATCGGTGCTTGGCTTGTGAGCGATGCTCCTGCACGGCGCATTGTGCACCGCGCTCTGCCCACGAAGTGCCCCTGGGAGACTGCATGACACCCTTTTTGCTGTTTGGTGCAATAGGAAGGAGAAGACTTGCCTGGAAAAAAGGCTTCAAAAATTCTTGGTTTACTTCTGGCATTAGAGCAAACTTCTTAAATGTCCCCCCTTTGCCTCCTGCTGCTGTTTGGAAAAGAGAAGGGAATGGGAAACATGCAGCTTCCCTGTGCTGCTTCATTTTGGAACAGTGAAATGAAGTAATAATTGAGACTATAAGATTTTTTTTTTTTAATAAAATGATGGGTTTTATTTTTAGAAGAAATAATGGTTTGGAGAGCTCTGACTTGTGAGGGGCCCTGTGCATGGAAAGGCAACAACAGATGAGATTCACTGGGAAAGGCTGTTATTTTTAATCAGAGAGCAGGCTGATTGGCAAGAGTCTGAAAGCACTGAGCTTCTCTTAATTTGTTGGACTAATACATCGGATGCCTCTTCAAAGCACGTGGTCTTCTTGATCTCCTCAATTTGTGCTTTATTCACATATTTTCATTAATTTAGAGAAAGTCATCACTGAATAATAAATCCATCACTGGGCACTAAATCCAGTGTTTACAAGGTATTTAATCGAGGAGAAATACACCAGCTCAGCTTTTAGCTAAGCTAGCAGTAAGCTAGCAAAATCTGTTTAGAAGTCTGAAAAAGAATAAAGCCATTTTTAATAATTAATCACAGAAATGTTTTGTGTTGTTAACTTGAGGGCAAGGAAATTATTTCAGTGTAGCATTATAGTATAACATGCAATCAGAACTGTACCAACTTACCTATATGCTGGTAATTTCACACCTAAATTTTAATACAGTAGAAATATTTAATATACCGTGTTTCTTTGTATTTTTCTTTCTTGGTTTTGAATTTAAAAATTCCTAGCTTATAACAAAAAATACAAATACACAATACTTTTTTTCTCTGAATCCAGTGGGAATACTGTTCTGTATCAGTCAAAAAATCCAAGGCTAAAATGTTTCTGAAATGTTGAATTTTTTTCCGCTGTCTGTAGTATTTTGTTACTCAGCACACTTCTTTCTGTTGCATTTTCAAAAAGCAGACCACTTTTCCACAGTGTTGTATCCAAAATACAGTTCAAATTTGAACAGCTAGCTGTGTTTTATGATGTGGGTATGGTATAAGTTTGTGCTTTGGATGCGTATGTGTATATGTGTGCATACACGTCTGTATGTAGATGCCCTAACTTCATTCTTTCTCTTTTTGGAATCGGGATGTTTGCAAAATTAACATTTGGGGTTATCTTCTTTTGGTTACTTTCTTACCACTATAGGCTTTGAAAGTAGAAGCAGACCATTTATGTGTGAGACTTAAATAAGGCTTTTAAGTAATAGGTAAAAAGATCAAGTAAAATACTTATATACAAATAGCCCTAGTAGTTAAGGGACTAACACAATTTGAGGAGGAAGAAACTGCCCACAGATCAAGATAACAAGATGAAAAATAAAATGGATTATTTGTTTGGTTACAGACTATGGTGTCTATTTTCAGTTATTCTGACTGAGGGAAAGCCTTTGCAGAAATATGACTATTAAATACTAATAGTGGCTTTCTTTTTCAAAGAATATAGAAGAGCAATTCATATAATGATCAATTGATCAACCTTGTTTTGAAGATACTAAAAACCATATGGCTACCACAGGAAGGAGTCTTCCAAAATATATTAAAAAAAAAGCACACAATTCTGCAATTCCTGAAAATGGATTCTTTGATTCCAAATCATGGCTCTTCTCAATTGCAAAATCAATGTTGAAATATATTGGATAATTACAGTACCAAAATGCAGTTTGTGTGCAGTTAATACGTTGAATAAGAAAATCATTTTTTCTTTATTAAATAGAATCTTTCCAAATAAATATCTGCACTGCAGGGCGGCCAAGTACAGCCAAATAGCACCACCTTATGGCCGTGCTCTTCTAGGCTGCAGCTTGCATTAGCACTCTTGGTTTTGTGACACGCTCTTTCTCATTTTAAAAATTATAGGTGCAGATACCCATGTATATAAATACACAGGCATATCTTTTGAAGCGTATCGCTTGTCAGAAATGTAACTTTTTTTTTTATTGGTCTTTCAGGCATCTGATGCCAGCTCTGAAAAACTATTCAACGCTGTTACAAATAAAGGTAAGACTGCAATTCACATCGCAAACATGTTTTTCCTCCATACATTTCTTTTCATGGCAGTTTCAATGGGAGATGAAATGTAACTTGTCTTGCAGAAATGTTGCAATCAGCTTGTTAGTGCTTTTTATGTTTCTCTTGGTTTCAGACATGTTCTGTATGCTTGGTAATTGCTTTGCTTAAGCAATATAATATAAAGGCTTTAAATAATGCATTGCCTGCCAGGTCAGAATTAATTTAAATAACAATATTAGGAATAGTTTATTTTACAAACGGCTTTAATTTAAGCTCATTTAAATAACTGTAAGAGTTTTCAAAATGTTTTAACTTGATTGTTACTCATCAGCTACATGATAGACATGGAATTATGAATAGCCAATTTGCACTGCTGACAGTAATAACCAGCCAACGTTTAGTATTCACAGGATAATAGTCATAAACCATGGCTTACTGTGCTGTATGCTTTCCGTAAAGTTAATAAATGATATAGAGGGCCACATTTAAATATTCAGTATCTCATTAATTTCTTCCAAACAGCAATATAAGGAGAGAGTGGCTAATGATATAACAGTACAATAAGGGAAAACTTCCCCTAAATCAGTGCCAGAAAGCTTCTGTGCGAAGCGTATTGTGAAGCAGTGTTATTAGGGAGACTGCAGGCTTTGGGGAGCTTTTTTAATTTCTTTTTTTTCCCCTTTCCGTGAGGAGGGTTGAGGAGCAGCTCCAGGTGTGGGTTGCACCAAAGGGCACATTCCGCAGCCTTTCAAGTGCGTCGTTTCTTCTGCCTTTCCCATCCCGCTGTGCGTGGCTGTGCTCGATACCTGCGCAGGGACGGGGCTGCTCCCAGCTCAAGACCCATGTGATTGCGGGGCTCCCTTTTTGGGCAGGGGAGCGTGGGCTATGAAGTATGGATTTGATTTGAGTTTGGGGTTTTGATACCATCTGTTGTCCGGGTGTGGATTTGTGTAGTTGTTTGCCCTCAGCGCTTCTTGTGCGGTTTGGAGTTCTCTGTTCCAGTGGGTCATCATAGTGTGGGTGGGGGGTGGGGTGTTTTTGTTGTTGTTTGTTTGTTGTTGTTGTTTGTTTTTTATTATTTTTATTTTTTATTTCATTGTGCCTTTTAATTCAGGAAGCCCTTTAACTGGAAACAACTCTCACCCCATTACGCTTGGGATTCCCCAGCCCAGTGAAATTTGGAGGAGGGAAGAAAACAAAAACAACAACAAAAAAAATGGGGAAGGAAAGCCTTGTGTGCTTGGAATGACCCAAGACCTGCAAACTACATGTGACCACAGCTTTATTTTGCTAATATGCTGTAAAAAGCTTTGGCATTTGAGGCAGCCTTTCCTGGGGCTAGGCCAGGGGAGAAGAGGAGCCCGGGCAGTGAAGGAACATTCCTGCCTGCCGCAGTAACCAGGGTGAAGGGCTCTCTGCGGCCCAGCAATGAGACGTGATTGATGAAGAGCTGGGCCCTGCTCCTCTTCCTTTCGTTTTCTTTCTGGAATCCAGTGCATTTCCCACATTCTTATTTTTGTTTACTTACTGAAGAGTTTGCTTCGTGGCATCTATTTGGTTGTGAATAACCGCGCTTGACAGGGAGCCTTTTCTTCCCAGCTACTTTTCTTTGGTGATTTAGTTCCCTTGAAAGGATTAGGGTTTCTTTGTGTAGCCTAAAATCAACATAGGCTTTAGGGAGCTTTGCTTGGGAAACCGTACACAAATAAGCTTTTTAGTCGATGGTAGATTATTCCTTTGCCCCTTATTTCCATCAAAATGGCGTCTTTCTTTTCTGCTCCTGAGTTTCCCCTTAAAGCCATATGCTAATTCCTGTTGGGAACATGAATGACAAGGGGAAGAATCAATGCAAATCCAGGTGCGGCAGAACTAGGCTGACTGGTACTTGCTTTTTTTTTTTTTTTTTTTTTTTTCCCCTCCCATCTCTCTCTACTGGAAGAAAGATTAAGGGGGGAGAGGGCAAAATTTAAAAAAAAAAAAAAAAAAAAAAAAGGCAGGGGGGAGGGGGAGAGTTTTGTTAAAGGGATTAGCATTCAGATTGCCAAACACGAGGGAAACAAGCTCAGAAAGGTCCCGCTGCTCTGCAGATAATGTGGGTAATTGCCTGTAGACAGGTGCGGGATTGCGTGCGGGCGGAGGGTCCTCGCCCTGTGTGCGGGGTGGCTGGTGGCTGTCGAAGTGCTGTCAGTTTGATGTATTTCAAGTTCAAGTTCTCGTGGTACAATTCAGCCTGTTTGCTTTAAAACCGATTCTTTCCCCCGCCCCGTGTAGCCTGTTGTTTCTTTTGCCAAAAGCAATAAAAATCACTCTCAAGAAAGGTCAGATGTGCACTGGATAAGTCAGGGTGAGACTCTGCAGAGCTGCTGGCTGATAAAGCAATATGAGAGGGACAGAGAGGGGACAAGTGGTCAGAGCATCTGACAGCTCTCAAAGCTACCCGGGTTTCACACGTGCTTTTTGACTTGTCCCACTTATTTTATAAATTATAGCTAGTTGAGATAGCAGATACTACAAAAGTAACGTCTTTGTAAAGCACACAGAAATCCTGTAGCATATGGGGTTTTGTGGCAGCATTTTATCCGCTTTCTACTGTTCCGTTGTTTTATTAGAGTAGGACTTTGTGGCTGAAGGTGAGATTAAGCTCCTGCTGTGCTTTGATTCGTATCACATGGAATAGTAATCTTCAAAAACATTAATAATAAGAAAGTGTAGGGAAAAAGGGAAGAAAGGGTCCATGAAGTCTCCTGGATTTGGTCCCTCAGCTCCCATGTAGCTGAGGACCTTAGAGTCCAGCAGGAGGCTGCCCGGCTGGGTGCAGATGGGTCCTGACCCACAAGGAGCTGACCCGTGGGTTCTGGGGGACTGTGTGGCATGTATGATAGCGGAGCAGGATAGGGTGGTGGGAGCTGTTGAGGACTTGCCTTGGTGGGAGGGAGAGGAGTCATAGCTACAGTTGGGGTGAGTTGTCCCTGCCTGTGAATGAGAGCCCCAGGCCTGTCAGTTACCGTGAGGTCTTTCCACTGTGGTGCTCGCAGTTAGGATGCCTGGGATTTGGAGAACAAGTTGGACTGTTAAATAAATGAGACGGGCAATTAATAGAAGATAAGTCCTTTATTAGGAATAATAAACTTTTATTTCTGCAAGGTCTGATGAGCCTGTGGAGAGGTTGGGAGTTGAGTTGGGACCTCCTGTGCATGGGAGCAACTGGGGTGCTTGGCCTCCCTTCTGCCCCCTCCAGTGTGAAGGTCATTAAATGTCAGGGGTATCATACTACCTTTCCGAGGGATATCAGTCAACTTAAGAAAAGCGGCAGTGGGATGTGTCCACGTTTCCCACGCTGCTGAGCCCTGTGTCAGCCTTTCAGATGGACTTTCTTATGACACTGCTTTGACTGGCCTAAGGATACCGCCCAAGCACAGCTCCAGCTCTAGTCTATCCTCTCCTCCCATGCAGCATATTGTGTCCAATTTCAGAATTGCTGCTTATGGCCTTCCAGTGGTTTAAAAAAAACATGTCAACTCTTCTATAGTATCTCAGTGTCAACCTTAATAACATTAATTCTGTCCCAAATACAGAGTTTTGTTCACTAATGTTTGTAACATAGCTCTGCAGCATAATGAAGTTTTGTTTTCTTTTAATAATTAAGAGAGACACTTCTGAAAGTTGTTCCATGGAGCAGGCAGCTCCTCCTACTACTGTGGATTTAATTTATGCTAACTGCCTCCTGCTTGTCCTTGGAAAACAGCCCTTCCTGGAGGGAAAAAAGAGTCCCAAAGTGGTGAAGTTTCATTTGTGCTGTATAGTGAAGTTTGCCTTTGATCAGAAGCACAATTGGGCTGTTAGAGCTTTTTATGTTCAAATTGTTTACAGGATGTTCATGTAAACTTTATGAATCCTTCTGCTTTGTGGTACCACCAGCTGTCAGGGAAATATTTATACTCTCAGCTGGAGACAGATCAAGGCGTCTGGGTTACTAGTCCTCACTCGCGGCTGAAATGCTGGTTGGATCAAGCCCTGGCTTTTTTGGTGGTTCCAGAGCAATATCCTTCCCTAGAAAAACAGACATAGTATTTTCTCTTCCCTCCTCTTGGGTCAATCATTTCTTGAGTTCCCTGTAGCATCTGTTTCTGTGGATGAGTAGGGAGCTCAGCCAGGCAGATACCTCTCTTTCCTGGGCCAACTCACAGGAGATACTTGGCTGCAGAGAAGTGTCCTCTCTGTGAGCCATCCGCAAAGCATCTCGCATTGGGTTGATGTGAATCCACGCCAGGATGGATAGCATGAGCGCAACCTTCACGCGGTTTGTGTGCCCAGGAGCCCTCTGCTTTTGCCCCTTTCCTCTAAGGTGTCCATAGGCACCTTCCTTGGGTGTGTTCTTAACTTTGCTTTGGACTTCTTTTGGGGCTGCTGTCTGTGTAATTGAGTCTTCCCCACTACTCCCTTTCTCCTAAGGGGAATGCTACTTCCTAGATTACCATCAGGGTTATGGAGCAATCCTGCTGCTGCTGGAAAGACACCGGCAGACAAAGAACGTCAGGGACTGTTGAATCATAAGAGCAGCTCCACAGACTTCTTTTTTTTGTGGTTGTTAAGATGGCCTGACCTCCCTGAAATGAATGCCTTTCCAGCGGAGAGTTTGCTGCTGGCTTTGCGTCACTTGATTGCCCGGCATTTTGTGAGTTTCGTGTGGTGGTGGTTTTCTTTTTTTTTTTTTTTCAGTATTTTCCATGCTCACCGTCTCATTAGCGAGAGTGAGCATTTGGAAGAGTGTGCTGCTTTGAAGACCTAGGTTTCTTGTACCTGCAAGATAGATTAGAAGAAATGTTGCATTGCTTCCCTGTAACTTCCAAGTCGGGCAGACAAAAAAAAAAATCAATGCGTGTCTTGAGATGGTCCTTTGTCAAGTACACAAAACAGCCAGACAGTTTTATTTTTGTGCCGTGAAGGCTTTATCTGAGAAAGGCGTTCATCGCCTCGCTTCCTGTTACGCCTGCATCTCTCGTGTCCAAGCAGTCCTGTTCAGAGCAATCTTCTCGTGTCCCCTGCCCTTCCCATGCTAGAGGGTCTCGATCTAGCGCCAAGAGCCGGTGCTGTGGGACAAAAGAGCCAACCCGTAGCTGTGGGAGAAGGTCACCGACTAACGCAAGGTGCCTGGAGCACCGAGGAAGGAAAGAGGAGACTTTTCCAAAACCTTTCAGATTCTTAAATCTGAGATGTCACAGCCTTAAAATAAAGGAGACTTTTGAGGCATCGCTGGCTGTTCTTTAAGTTAGTCATTACAAGTAAAGGAGAACCATAAAATACCAAGAACACTACAAATACTTGTACTTGTAGGCCCTGGCTTTTTTTTAAATCAAAACAGCTCAAGGAGACAGATGAAGTTGTTCTTGGAAGCCTTGCCCACTTGGTTACTCCCTTTTTTTTTTTTTTTTTTTTTTTTTCTCTCTCTCTTCTCAGTTGGTGGTTGTGTTTCTTTACATATTTGTTTAAGGCTGCTGATATTTAGCAAAGTCAGACTGTTTTGGTGTCTGTAAGCAAAATGGTAATATTTACTGATGCATAATTTTATCTGTTCAGGAGAAAGTATTTGTTTCGTAGATTAAGCTATATATTCTTTTCTTGGAAAGGCATGTTGACACTGGTTTGAAAAATAACAATGTGAAAATTGTTTCAAAACTATGTTGAAAAATTCTTGGTCTGTATCTGGCCTGCTGCTAGTCTCTCCCTTGTAACAAAATGTTGTTTTCTCTGAAAATGTATGTTTATTTAACTAGGTCTCTTTTTTGCTTCACAATCTGGATTCCATTCAGTCAGTTACCACTCCAATTAACTAACAATTATTTAACATTAACAGTAATTACAGACGCCAGTTAAGCGCCTACAGATGTCAACTGTTAGCTTTGTACCTAATCACTCAATGAAATGGAGAAAGTTCAACAAACATCAATTAGCCAAGCAATTAGTATGAGGTAGGAAAGAGCATGTTATCGTGTGTGAGCTGATTCAATTTATTTTATTTTGTCAGTAAAACACACACACGCAGACAAGCAGCAATAAGTTGCCGAGATTAGATAAAGCTGCATTGTTTTGCTGTTTATACAAGAATTTCCCCCCCCTCCTGTCCTTTCCCTTATGTAACGTTAATGGGCTTTGCCAGGCACTTGTTATCTTATCAAATGCATTTCACTCCAATTGGAAAAGCGCGGCAATGTCATTTGCAGAGGCAAAGACCGTTGCAGCAGTTTTACACCGGTTGGCCTGGGTTTCTACCCCAGCAGAACTATCACCTTAGCAAAATTACTTCCCCCTTGATCACAAAGCTAAATCGAGGACCATGCAAACATAGAATCACTTAGGCAATAAATGCATGTGCTTTTAGATAATTGAGAGCAATATTAATCTGTGCCTTCCTGTGATTGAGCGGTGTATTTAACACGGGTATATGGTTGGATCACTTCAGGTAGCAACACACTGACCTGGTTGGTAGCTGATGCGGAGGCTTTCCTGGGAGCGCTGCGGTGCAAGGGGCAGCCCAGCCCCAATGCTATTGCAACCTCGGCTCCTGAGGCTGCGCCAGACAGAGGCACAGGGGCTTAACGCAGGGCTGAGGATACAGTACTGCTGCTTAAGGAAACAGAGAGCACTTGAGTATGTGATAGCACAGTCCTCAGGCCGTATAACCACTTCCAACAGCAGCAGGTAGCTGTATGCTGCATGCTCGTATGCTATTAAGAAAAAAAAAGTAGGAGCTGGTCACAAATTAACTTTCCTTCAGGAAGAAACATATATTTCTAACCATCTAGCAGGGGGTATTGCATTCCTCTCTGAGACCCCTTGCAGTCTGCAGAGCGCTCTCCTGTGCGGGAAGTGCTAGGAGGCACCATGCTGAGTGCCTGGTGCGTAACCTGCCCTGTCTGTGGCCTGTTTTTTTCCTATTCTGATCTGATGTTTTGTTGCTTCTTCCTCAATCTGTCCTTGAAAGAAAGAGGAAAAAAAGAAAGTACTCTGAAGTGTCCCATTTCCTTTAGTTAGGTATACAAGTCTTGGCAGTCAGGATGTTAGGAGAAATTTCAGAAGCAACGATACAAAAATATATATATGTGTGAGTGTGTTCTTTAAAAGTCTTCATTGTTGCTCTTAAAGAGCGACACAGGTGGATGCTTTCACCCCGAGACGAGAACGCCGTTAGATGTCCTGCCGTGCCAGCACAGCTCGTGATGGTGGCGCGGGTGGCCCCTGCATTGTCCTCGGCACGACCTCAGCTCCGCCACGTGCCTGACAGACGCGTCATGCGCGCTGGTGCAGAGGCACTCGACTGCCTTGGCTGGGGCCGTGGGAGTAAATCCTGCGACCCCCAAGGCCTTCCAGCCTCACCTGAGCCTCGGTCAGAGCATGTGGATGCATCGCACCTGGCCGCATCCTGAGCGCAGCCTTTGAGGGGCCGGGACCCTTCCCCCTCCAGCCCAACTTCTCCATTCACTCTGAAATCTTGCCTTGAAAGTGTGTGGCGTGTGAAGCTGTTCAGTGCAGCCTAAACTGGTTTTCAAGCGAGGCTTTACTAGAAGTGGCTGGGGAAGAAATGCTTCAGGTCACGATGGTGTTTCAGAAAGGGGTGTCACGCGGCAGGCCCTTGGAAAGAGCCAATGTAAACGTGTGCTTGACGAGAGCAAACAGAGAAGCAGATAGCTGCCTTAAGTGCCTTTTAGAACAACGAGTGGCCTTGACTCGTGCAGGCGCTGCCAGAGGCTTGTCCAGTGTTGCAGGGCTGCGTGGCGTGTCTCTGTTCACAGTCAAACCGGCTCACTGAACCGCCATCACTCATGCGCTCCTGAGCCCCGTAGTTGCTCCAGTGCTGACAGGCATTCCCCTATAGAAGCAAGGACCTCCCATAACATGGCCCTCAGAAGCAAGTGCCTCACCATGTGCCTAGAGTCATCTACAGGCTTTGGAGCACGGCCTGCTGCCTTCTGTAGGTGCCTCCGTGATGGCTCTGTGGGTTTTTGCCAAACGTTGTGGCCTGGAGAGCAGCGCTCGATGGCGAAGGGCCCAGCCGGTGGCGATGGAGTCTTGCCGTGCTGCAGAAGCACTGGGGATGGGTCCTGGGTGTGCTGCATGAGTGTGGAGGAAAGCAGGGCTGGAAAGGCAGCGACAGTACCTTGGCTTGCATTTCATTGCCTAATTACAGCTGGATTGGAGGAGTGGGGAGAGGGGCGAAGGTTCAGCACTGCTGAGCTCCCGCGTCAATTTGGTGTTGTTTGCAACTATTTAAAGTTAGTGGGCGCTTCTGAAAATTGCGGCTAAAATAATTGGAGTGGCTTGTACTAGAAAACATCTGCTGCAGAGGACATTGCAACATTAGAAGAACGGCTTCATAAAGATAGGTCTGACTGGTAAGAAAGCTACAAATTAGTCCTTACTTCACTGACGAGGCTGTTAGTTTCATAAGCACTTAAACTTTCTTTGTTAAAAGAAACTGCTAGAAATCAAACACAGATGAGCAAAGTGCACTTTTTTTTTTTTTTCTCTGCTTGCTGGTTTTATAATTTGTTTTTCATGCGGTCATCAGACTTCAATGGATATGATTGCTGCGTCAGTAGCAGTAGAAAAAACATTGCTTTGGTATTAATCATATCAGGATTAAGTATTGTTGGACAGAAAAATGGCACCCTTATGCTCCGCCCCATGATAGTAACTGATTTTGTTTAGGTAATGGCTCTGATGGGCATTTTGGGGGTAACACAAGGAGAATATTGTGACTGGAGGAACTGACCTCTGGAGGCAGCACTCAGGGGAAGATATCTCTTAAATTTTTCCTCTGGCCACATCTAGAGGAGGCATCTAAACGATAGTGAATACTCTTGACGCTCTTCCTAAGGTTTAAAGAGGTCTTATGTAGTTTTCTGTGAAAAATGGGATGAATTCATGAGTTCTTACCTATTCTCTTCAGCAAGTGAGAGGAAGCAATAATCTTGGCCTTAATTTGTTGCCAGAAGTTGAGTCTTGTGTTTCTAACTTCCAGTGAAGTGGATGTTAATCTGGAGATGAGAATTATTGAATACAAAACTTTTGCTTTCTTTGGAATCTGGGAAAGATTTACAAAGGTAAATGGAAAGCTGCTAGAGCTTTGAAAAGAGGAATGTGGAAGGATAGTAGTCACCTGGTTCACTGAACATGTGCATCAAGTAAGAATGAAAGCATGCTGAAAAAATACCAGGAACAACAACAGCACATATCTACTCTTTCACCACAACACAAGAAATCTCGTGCTTATGAGAGAAGTGTTTCCAAGCAGGTCATTCCGTGTCGAGCTCTTTTTGAAGACAGTAGTTCTTGAGTAACTGACTCATTATAATCCATTTCATATTTGAACAGTCACATCTGATTGCAAAAAGGGGTGAACAACACAAGCAATTGCTTGTAAGCTGCTAGACAGATTAACTCGCCCTGATAGCAGTCATGTAACTGTGCCAGAGGCGCTTCTGCTCGTGGCAGTGTCTACCTAGAACAGGGATTTCGTAAGTCACCCACTGCCTCTTGCCATGAGCGAGTAGGCTGCTGTTGACCCGACTGTATTTGGATTAGACTCCAGAGTAAATCATCATCTCATGGTAGAGAAGTCTCTGTTTGAGCATTTAGGAGGCTAAAACAGACCGAAATGGCTGTATGAGTTAAATTAGAAAATTCTCACTTGTTTCTTGGTTGCAAAGATAGTTTTTCTTATAGATCTGTTATATACTCTGGCCAATTTTCCTTTCTAGTTATCCTACCTGCTCTTGTGTTTTCCCTGTGATCACTTAGATACCATACACTCAAATTAGCAACACAGGATCTGGCAATCTTGGAGGGACCAGAAATGGGAGTGCTCCACTCTGCTGAAATTAATGGCACCGGAGCTGCTTACTGTGAGCGTTGGCATCCTTATGGAGTGTTTTCCTATATAAGCATCTGCATGAATATTTTACAAAAATAACTGTCGTCTTACAGTGACATCCCTTAAAAGATCGTGTCCGAATGCTATCAGGTTGACAAGTGCTACGCCCGATGGTGCAGAGGGGAAGTGATGCAAGTGTTTTTTGGGGATAAAACATGTTTTGATCAATAAGAGAAATCCACATTGCTTCCTTTGGGGGTTGTACAGTTTCTTCTGAAGATTGCTTCTGCAGAGCTGAATCTTGTGACGTGTTAAGCACTTCTGTGGGCACTTATGGGCATGAATCCAACTTGCTAGGGTGGTTACTCCAGAACAGTAGAGGGGATTTCTGTCCTAGCTTCCTTCCCCCGAACTCCCCAGTGTCTTTGGTATGTTGTGAATGTTGCTCTTTCAGCAGTGGTTCTCAACGGACTTGCTATTTTTCTATTTTTCCGTATCTTCTGCTGGCATCAATATGCTGAGCCTTATCCTTAAATACCAGGGCTTTGGACCATCTTTCACGCTGCTTGTACAGCACCACACACAGTGGAATCCCAGCCCACAGCCAGGGCGTGTGGGAATTGCTGCAGTACAATTAAATAATGATAATAATTACCTGGCAAGCTGTTTCAGTTGTCTGCAAAAGCCTGGGTAATACGTGCATGTGGGGCAAGCCTGTACGCCTTCTGAATTCATAAAAAAGTGAGTTTGCTGGCAATCCAGCCCGTAGTAAATTAACACCTTGTGCAGATGTTTAGCTGACAGCTCTAAGAGCTTTTGGCATTACAATAGTTAAGTCGTTTTTCTCTGTCTTCACATGCCCTGTCCGGCATCTCCTCTCATTCAAGTAACCTAATTGCTCTCCAGTCTTTCAGCAGCCCATCATCTTAGCGCCTTGCTGCCAAGGCACTTACTCACCTCAAGGCCTCATTATGTTTTGCCAGCGCATCGGGGCCAAAAATAACTTGACAGCATCAGCTCGCTGCCTTGCTCACTGAACGACAGACAAGTAATGGGGTGAGGGGAAGCCACGGCGCAGCGCGTCCGGGGGCAGTGGTCGCGCTCTGCCTGGCTGCTGTCACAGCAAATCCCTTACTGCAGCAAGCGGCACGGGTCTCTGGAGCCACTACGCTGCACAGGGGCGGCCAGGATTTAGCAAGAGCACAAAAAATAAAAGCGAAAATCGTACACGCGCTGTCATCCAAGATAGCTTATGGGTGGGCCAGGAAATGATCCATCTCCCCCTTTTAATCTGATATTATAATTAATTTAAAGTTGATTGCTGTGAGTGGCTGTGCATACTTAAAAATCAGATTAGCCAGTGAATTGTCTTTTATGACAGCCTCTACTGTGCTGGTAGCTTCCCCAAAAGCACCGTGCCTGTCTTTGGAGGGTGGTAACGCACCCTGTGGAGGCGGCGCTGGCCAGTGTTTAGGGTCGGTTGTCCCCAGCCTCCAGGTTTCCCCAGGCAGACGGACGTCCTTACTGTGTCCATAGGTGGCAGCGGGCAGCATAGGGATCATCCCTGCATGTTCCTGAGGAGGAGCTGCCGCCCACTGAACGGTGCGGCCACCAGATATGTGGCACCCCGGGAGCCTTTCCACTGCTGGTGTTCCGCGGCTGGCCCGGGTCTGTGACTGGGTACGTGTGATAAAGCAGAGCGGCTGTGTAAGCAGTGTGTGACAGACACCGTGACTCGAAATTCCTTGGCACCAATGCAACTTCCTACGTGCAAGGGAATATCAAAGTCAGACTTCCAGCCTCATAAATCCTGGGCGCGTGAGCACATGGGCTGCATTAACAGCCTAACAAGGGAATTACGATTATCCTGCTAAAATATTTTTGCTGGCTTTTCAGGCATAGTCAATGGTAGGAAATAGAGGGGGAGGCAAAGAAGGAGCCTCGCGTTGTTATTGAAGTTGTTCGAAGCGGTGCTGGCGCAGGGGAGGATTAGTTATTTTGGCAAAGAGTCTGTGGCATTTTTCAGCTGCTTTTTATGATTCTTTTGCTGCTAGCAGTTAAAACTAGGAGTGGCAAATGACTTGAGGCAGATAGCAAAGTAAACTTCAAAGCTTACCAAGGAGCGGTCTAATTTGTAGGTAAAAGTTTGCTTTGGTAATTAACATGTCCATACTGTTTATTCTAGTAAATAGACCTAGATAAAGCAATTTGCAAATGAAAACAAATATAAGATGCCAAGAATATGATTCAGTCTTTGAGCTGACTCTCCAGGAGGAGGAGGAACAGATTTTGGTAGTTTGCATTTGAAAAATCACTTTTTGTTTACTTTCTCTTTGCCAAATGTGGGAAATAAACAGGCCACTGCTCTAAATCAATAAATTACCGCTCTGCATTCATTTTCTCTCTGCACCTTAAGCTTTGTCCTTTGCAGATGGAGCGCGTGCATTCTGTTAGGCTGTGATTGTCATACAGAAGAAGCCTGCGGGTAACTTGCTCTGACAGGCAGAAAGAAGGTGAATGATTGCACTGGATCTGAGGCAGTTCATACTTTTTTTTTTTTTTTTTTTTTATAAAAAAAGAAGAAAGAAACTGCTCCTCTTGTCTTCCCCTTTTCTGCGCAGGAGCGGGTGTGAGGTGAGACCATCTGGGACCTTTTGCCAGGTTGTGCTGGTGTTTCCCATTCGCCGCAGCAGCGCTGGACTGGGAGCAGCATTGCTGCGTGCAGCTGGGGCTGTGCTCAGGCAGCAGCAGGAGCTCAGGGAGGCTTGGCTCATGTCATACCGCAAAGATCTCCTTCGCCCGGGGCGCAAACAGCAGCAGGGGCCGAGCCCCTCGCGTGTAACTGCGAAACGTCGGTGCTGGGAGCAGCACGGGGAATAACTGCGCTTAAGGACTGATGGTTTGAATGGATGCAAAAACAGAGTTTGTGGGGGATGCAACAGAAAATCCTCAAAATTTAAGTTTTGTCTGGGACGTGTCCTGCAGCTTTTGATTAAAAAAAAAAAGTCGATTGGAAAAAGTGAGACTAAGAAACAAGGTATTCAGAGGGAATGTTTTCTTTTAATGTCACTCGTGTCATTCCTCAGTATGAACTTTCCCCACTTAAACCAGTGCAAGACCTCATGAGGCCACTCTTAGTTTGTCAGGGGCATGTTTGACTCGGCTTAAATGTGTTAACTGATATAAAACCTAAGTGACGCAGCCAGGCTTTGGTGGGTTTGCCTGTGCAGGCTGCCTCTCTCACCAGTTTAACACTCTTAAATTGCTTTTTTAATTAATGCTGTCCAAAGCCTGCCCGGGTCGCTCCTCGAGCCGAGCGGCAGATGGTGTGGGAAAAGGAAAGTCGCTGGCAGGAAAGTTGATGCTGTGGGACAAAATCTGCTTTCAGCTTCCCTTGTGTAATTCTAAATAACACGTCTGAAATTGGCTTACATGGATTTCTGGAGGTGGAGACTTGATAAGAGTTAACTCCAACGATAAAATTCTAGGTCCCTTTTTGTCTCCAGCAGGGAAGGAATTGAAGGTTTGGGTGTTACTGCAACGAGCTAGTTTTCAGGACAAAAGCTTTTGCAATTATGTCTTATTAAGATAATTTTACCTGGAAGGTAAACCAAAATCACCTCATTTTGGTTTTGTTTTGTTTCTTTTTTCTAAGCCCTTACTGGAATGCAGTTTCAAACACATCTATCTGTGTATGTTTTTAATAACGCTCTATAGTTTGACATGGGATCTTGCCAAAAGTGAAATCATTAATGAAGTCCACAGGGTATTTATGCAGATCCAAAGCTGCTCATTATGCCTATTTTTAAGCGCGTTGTCGTGTTGACGGCGAGGGGAATTTGTTGAAACCTGTAACGTAAAACTTGTAATTTTGTTTGCTAACACTTGCAGAAGATTACACATCTGATCCAAGGCCCTTTGAAGTCCAAGGGAGTAAGGGATCATTAGCTTAGGAATTAGTCCATGTTTTTCCTAATATAAAGCTTGTGCAGGATGCTCTGGGAAAGCCTCCCACTTGCCTCCCATGCAGGGAACACACACATCAGGAACGGCGGCAAATTCCTCGCGGGCAGAAAACTGGGCCTCCCAGCTGGCTGTGACTGCTGCTGTTGCATAATTTAAAAGAAATAGCCTAAAAAATTCTCGCTCTTCCTAAAGGCAGCTTTGCTGCCAACACGGGCAATGGGTTTGCCGATGGGCATGAAAGGTGCGTTCTGAAAACGTCCCCTGTCTCCCCGCTGCTTATTCCCTGGAAAAAAAGGAGTTATCAGAAGCATCTAGACTCAATGTTTGTGCGCAGGAACATCCTTGCTTTTAAGGGATAAGAGGCACAGCAGCCTTATAGATTTGCAAATTTACGCTTTCTAAAGTAATTGAAACTAAGGAAGTGTTGGTTTTCCTACAGCCACATGGAAACAACCTCTGTTGCAGTGGGAGGCAAACATGCAGAAACGCGGTCCTGCGGGTGCTAGGGAGCAAGAGGGTGTTTGGGCTGCGGCGGGAGCACAGGGCTCGGCAGGTCTTTAATGGGCTTTGCTGAGCCGGGCTCCCCCTTGCAGCACGGGGCTGGAGCTGACAGACTGTGCTCGAGGCAAATTCTTTTGATTATAAAGGGATTTAACTAATTAGACCCGACTGCCAACTGACAGGTTAATTGATAAGGGAAGTGGGCCCAGTAACCTGGAGGTGAGATTATAGTGGGACTTCAAATCTTTATAGTCCCTGATAAAACTCCGTCTTCCCCTAGAATGTTGGAAATCTCGCGCTGGGTTTCTGTGGGGCGCAGCAGCTGCAAGAGGTCCGCAAAAAGCTGCACTTCCCTCAAGAGTTGGTTTTTCAAAGCAAAGGCATCTTTTTCCCATAGGATAAAGCCCTCGGAAGCAGATGCAGTGAGGCTCTTTTGCCCGCTTGCACATCTGAGCCCACGATGGTTTGACTGTCTGACTGCTGAGTGCTTGACCTGCAACTTTTTCCTTCTCTCAGTTACCGATACTAAAAGTTAATGCGTCTTATTTTTAACTGTTGAAATAAGTAATCACATAGTCCAATAAATACTAGTTCTGGAACTGTCCCTTACTTATATTTTCCTTTTTAAAAGGGAATGATCTTGGCAGTGTGTTTCCTGATAAGCAGGAAGGTAACCGGGCTCTGGGGAGTTCGCTGAGAACCACAGAGGGACGCATGCTCTGCTGGGCAGCCAATTCCAAATACAGCTGCAGCCCTATGGAAAGCATGTTTTAAAGAGTAACAGCAGAGCTACAGAGAGACCAGTAATTATATTGGGGCTGAGAAAAATATGTTGCAGAACTCTCTGACTTATATTCAAAGTACCCTAAAAAAATAAGAGTAGGATGTGGTGGGGAAAGCTGCTCACCCATATGTAGATAACCAATGTGGGTTACTGCTTCAATCTGCACATGAATTTGATTGGTTTTCAGGTGTCCAGATAACAATCTAAGCTTAACTGAAGCTGACGGAGGGTGTAGGTTTCGTGTTGGAGTTACGCCGCGGGAATCCTGCCCGTGTCAGGTCATGGCAGAGGGTTATAGAAAGGTCCTGGGCACGAAGGTCACGCTATGCTTTTGCTGGTGAGCTGAGAGCAGCGTGGTACACAGGATGAAAAGGAAGACGTTCCAGCTGTAAATGAGGTGATCGTGTTAGCTAATAAGGGCTGTTAGTTTAGGCTGGGGGTGCAGGTCCCAGTGCGTTATAATAAAGGTTATTTTAGTCGGCTTGTTACAGCTGTGCTGTAGGAGATGACACGTGAGGGCACAGTCCTTCGCTCTTGAATAGTGTTAGGTGCACAAGAGGTCTGGTTTGTATGTATAAGTAAAATCAGCCCTGCTACAGTGTCAAAACATAGTAAGTCTTATTGCAAAGTCTGAAGCCCCTCTATTTTTATTTTCCCTTTCCTTGTCTTTTCTTTCCCTGCACTCCATCTAAAATAAATAACTGAATGACTATAATCCATTTCTCCAAAGGATAAAGAATAATTGCCTCCAGACTTCCAACTTACCTGCCAAATTGCATCCTGATGTGAATTACAACGGACAAATTATAATCTCTTGAGACAGGGGAAGAAATAACGGCATTTGCAGGGGACCCTTCCCTAGTAGGCACAGTCGGAATGAAACGAAACTTGGCAGGTGATTTGCACTCCCGTCGGGGAAGAGTAGCTCCCCTGGCCATCCTTGGAAGGCATCGCCTTGGGAGCACGGGATGCACCATGCACTGCGGTGGAGCGGAGGCAGTTTCCAGCACTGTCAGCGTTGTGCAGACTGCAAGCTCTGGATTCTTCCGCTTAAACCAAGAAACACAGAGCGAAGCAGTGACACTAGACACACAAAGTGGGAGACGCATCTAACCTGGTGGTTGCTGAGGGTTCCCCGAGGGATGGGCTGCATGGGGAGAGCTACATGCGCAGGGGCCGAGCAGGCATCTGCACAGTTTGGTGTTTCTGTCTCCCATCTGGCACGGGATGGTCTCTGCTCAGCGCTGCTCAGACCACAGTGGCTGTAAGCTGTTAAGGTCAGACTCAGTGATCTGGAAGGTCTTTCTCAATTCCAGTGATTCTGTGATTCAGGCTTTTCTGTGTTCTTTTGGAGACCCGCAACATAGCTACACCCAGGGGGATAGGTCTTAATTGACTTTGCAACCCCATGCTTTGCACACAGGTAAAGCACTTTCAGGGTATGCTTTTGTCATCTTATGTAGCCATGAAATAGCTGCAGATGTTTCAAAATTGCAGCTCTCATGGAGGTGGTTATTTTGGCAAACTACCAGAGATGTTTCCAGAATGCGTTTCAGATTTGGTTGCAGCTCTTGTCGTAGTGAAAGGCTGTTGCAAACATGCAGTATTTTGTAGCCTTTGCTGAAAATCAGGAACTCTCCAGCATTTCGCTCTCTGCATTGAGCGTCTGTTGTGCATTTGCACAAGAATGTACTTTCAGGTATGACCTCAAAATGCACACCAAAAATACTCTCAAAAGGCTCTAATTCTGCCTCAGTTTAGAGAGCAGAAGTAGTTTGGGTTGAGCAGTATCCCACTCCCTGCAACAGGAACCCCATTAAGAGCTTTTCATCCAAACCAAGTTGCCTAAAAATGATTCTGAGCTTTGTTTTGTGGTTGTTTTGGGAGGAAGGTGCTACCATTAAAGATGATATAGTAGGATCAGCCTGGCAAAACAGAGGACAGTGAATTCTCCCAGGCTAGATTAGGGATTGCAGAAGCCAGCACAAGAAGGAGGAGATCTGAGATCATGTTGTACTGTAAAATGGATGCACTGACCTGGGGAAGGATAACTCCCCAGTATCCATAGCCATTCTGGAGTAGCTGTGATAGTTCAGTTTTAACCCAAAAACGATTAAGTGTTGTTCGGTAAGCTTGGTTTGAAAGGTGGTGGTGTTGTAGTAAGCAATTTCTTAGGGGAACATGAACTGTGAAGGTTTATTAGGAGGTTGTAAAACAATTATTTGTTTGTGTGCCTTCCCCCCTCAGGAATCCCTTCTTTTATATTTTCTAAATAATACAAGACATTCTTGGCAGCAGAATCCCCACAGTGGTTAATGTCAGATTGTTATCAGATTTGGCAGTGATTGTTTTCTACTAATATGTGTGTTTTTCCCTTGTTGCCCATGTACGAGTGACAGTTTGCTGCAACTCAACACAAGTTTCAAAAAAAAAAGAGGTCGACACGAGTCATTCCGATCACTGAGCACATGTGATGTAGCTAGCTCGGAGCTTTCCTGCCATTTATCTGCCTTTAATTATCTAAGGAAAGTTGTCTTGTTTTTTAGGGAAGATGAGGTCCTATTTGAATACAGGCTTGAAAACGATCTTTCCCAACTCAACAAAAAAAAAGCTGAAACTCAGCTGAAACCCTGCTGAAACTCATAACATGCATTGTACTATGGCTCTTATTTTTAACATTTATCACGAAGTTTTAATTCGGTGAGCGCACAAAACCCTCTCTTTAAGGGATTGGTCTCTTCTCTGGGGTAACGGAGAGGGAACCAGAGGCCATGGGTGGAAGGTGGCTGTTGTGGGCGGCAGGACAGGGCCGCCTGGGACTTGTCTGGCAGGACCGTTCCGGAGCCCCGCAGAGGGTTGGTGTCACGGTGCACACGGGAGGAGGGCACAGGTTCCCCTCTGCGGGAAGGGCAGGACGCGGCTCCCGGCGTCGCAGAGCGGCCGGGGCTGCACTGGGCGTCTGGAATCACTTCGGCCAAGCCGCACTCGAGCGGGGTCACCTCGAGCACATGGCCTGGGACCCCGTGCAGGTGGTTTCAGCTCCAAGGATGGCAAACCCATAGCCTCTCCAGGCACCCTGTTCCCGTGCACTGTTCAGGAGCATCCAGATTTCTGATTTCTCCAATTTCCCAGTCCTACACTTAGGACCAACCTGGGGCAGTCCAATGTGGGGAGGCCCTACCTGCTGTTGCTGCCCAGGGAACTGGGGACGAGGGATCCTGTTTTGAATCTTCCACCATGTGGCTCTGCAAATGCAACAGCTGTCAGAAACCTAAACTGAACCATCAACTCCTCAGCACCAGGCTGCTTCGCAAACAAAGCGCCGTGATTAGAGATACTGAACACCTCCCTGAGGAACTGCGCGACTCCCACAGCTGCCGTCTTCCTCTAGAAGTGAACATGAAAGATAAACTGCATCTGATCCTGGGGCAGGATTAACAACCTTCGATGTGTCACATCAGAGGGGAGAGGGCAGCGTTTAAGGCTCCTCTCAGCTGTTGTGGCAACAAAACAGAAGCAGCAGCTGATGGCCAACACCATGGTGCAACACCCTCAGAAAGGGATTAGGTGGCTGAGTGCACATTTAGACTGAAAGAGATACCGTGTTTAAATATAACCCTTTTAGAGTAGTTCTTCCAGGGATTATTTTGAAAAAGCACCGTGGCCCTGGATCAGGAAGAATCCCTTGATGCTAGAAGTATTAACTATGAACAAGGACATTAAGTGAGCCCGAGATACTGTGAGTTGTTTTTTGCCTTATCGGTCTTTATCTCAAGATTATTGGCAAGCTGATCCTCTCTTCTTGTCCATGTGGTGTTCTCAGCTTGAAGATTAACTATTGCAGATGTTTTGCAAAGAGATTTAGTCTTACTAATGAAAACATTACAAAGTGTGTGCTGTGTTTTAATTTAGTTAATTCTATTGCAATTTAAAATCTAGAAGTCATATTTTTTTAAAAAAAGATTAACAAAAATAGGTGCTTTTGTGTGTGTGTGTGTGTGAAAACATGAGCTGTTTAACAAAGGGGTAGTGTAGTTATATGTAATAATCCATTCTAACTCAAGCCTTAATGATGCATAGTGACAAGCTAGAGAGACTGGTATCAAGTCAAAGCTGAATCCATTGATGATTTAATTTAAAGAAGACAGGAAAGATGGAGAAAATGTATTTTACTTTCTCTCTGAGTCAGTATTTTTTGTGTATCAAAAAGTGGAGGTTGACTTCAAGTTCTTTTACTGTAAGAGTTTTTCTGGCATCTTGCACTTTTGTTGATATCATGGAGTTCCTGCCACAGTTTGGGAATGTAGTATATCCTCGACGACTCTGTATTAAGTAAACATGGAGGTTTTAGGGTTAAATCAGAAAAAGCATTGTTAAACTGCTTGGGTTAAGCATTACATTATATTCCAACCTGAATTATTAGCTTATATCTTCATCTAGAGATGAGCGTACGTTTACAGTGAATTTTTTTGTTGTTGTTTCTGACTTACGTGCCCCTGAGTACCAGAGAGTCTGCATAGCTGTAGGAGACCTGAGGCTTGTGACTGCAGAAAGAAGAGAAGCTTGGAAGCTTTTTTTTTTTTTTTCTTTTTTTTTTTCTCCCTTCATAACTGCCATCATGCAACTTATATTTGGGACAGGAAAGAAGAGTGTCAGAAGTGGTACCTTTTTCAAGGCCCACACTCCAACTCTGTAAATGCATCAAATTCAATGGATCTACTTTACTTGAATTGACCAAATAATAACGAACATAAAAAAAAGAGTAATTATCCAGGGAAACAGGAGGAGAAATTTCTTATCTGCTGCGGTACTTGGTTCTGTGAGTGACCGCTTAAAACCTTCCAAGAAGTAGTGGAGAGCTGAAGACCATATATTTTTCTAACCAGGTGGATTGCCTGTCGTGTTTCTGATATCCTTTTGGACTGTAATATATATTTTTTGAATAGTGAACTAAGGCCTGTTGTGCAGGGCTGTACAAATGCAGCAGAGAGGATGTTCTCTTTGCAAGAGGGCGCTGCAGACTGGAGGCACTGGAGTGATGGGTATTTAGTGGCCACACAAGATTTAAAGGAGAGGGAGACCTGTCTCCATTTTATAAAACAGAATCTGATGATGAAACACTTCATATATGCTGAAAAATTAGATGCCTATCAGCTTCATTATTAGCTGAGATGGAATTCTATGGAACAAGACACAATGAAATGAAAGTGTTACTTGGAATGCTCATTTAGTAGCTGTATTGAAGGAACATGCTGAAGGATCTTAGGTATTTCCGTTTAAATTCGCCTATTTCAAAGGCGCAGTGACATTAAATTGATGTTAGCATTGCAAAAAGTGGCACTTTTCCTTGTGAGTCCATATTTACTGAATGCTCATATGCTAAATTGGAGTATCTCTTGGTGATGTACAACCCATTGGGTAGATGGGTTGACTGAGATACCAACATGTGAACTTACCCCCTTCTCACACATTGGGGATATTGAATTGGATATTTGAAACCTTTTCTTTTTTTTCTTTTTTCCTCCCCCAAAGTGGCATGCCAGGAGGGTGGGTAAACATAAAATAGTCTTTGGTATCTTTTGAGGATGGTTTTTGCTAGCTGTAGTGACTAGCTCAAAATCAGCTGTCAGTGCTCACCCTGCCTTCCTTCCCAGTGCGCTGTGCTTCAGGTTGGGCTGTCAGTGCTCTGGGGAAAACCCTGCACTGGTTTACCCAGGCCTGGCTGCATTTCACTGGGTGAAGAACTTTTGCAGCATTTTTTCTGCTCCCTACAGTATAGATACAGCTTTCTTCCTTTATTTCAGGTGTTTCTGGTTACTTAGATTAAAGTTTGTTCAGAATATAGTTGCATGCAATTTGAAAAGCAATTTTTATGGTAAAAGGCTGCAAAATGCACAGGATAATGTTACACACAGAACATGTAGCCCTGGAAGGAATCAGTGTTGCAATGGCTTTGGAGTTGCATCATCTGCATCATTAGTGCATCTTAACAACAGGCTGTTGTCTGCTCTTGAGAGGCCCATGCCACTATTAAGAAAACTGAATTACCACAAAGTAATAATAAGATGCAACATTAACCACCTTTCATGATTTTTATCAGGAGTCTTATGATTTTTTTTTTTTCTTTTTGATCTTAGATCCTGAAGTAATATTGTGCAAAGGCACTCCCTTCCATGAGACTAAGAACTGGAATACAAATATGGAAAGCTCTGACTATACGTGTACTGTTTTTAAGGCACTTCCATAGGAAAGCAGTACTGACTCACAGGAGCTTTGCACATTGAGGTTGCCAATGTTGCAAAGTTTGGTCAAGCAGAAAGAGGCAGGGAGGCATAGGTGTAAGCTTTCAGCCTGTGCGGATTTGCCGTTAGTTGAACGGAGTTGCTGTGTCCCAGGCTGCTTCGCGGACGTCACCCTCGTGGCTGCGTGTGACGCCACTGCCAGCACCACCGTGGGCAATGGGCAGACATGACACCATGTCCGGGAGGTGACAGCTTCCTAACGGATGGGGCAGCGTGGGGCCCAGCTCAGGCTGCGTGGCCTGAAACTGCTGCTCATTGCAGTTCCTCCATCAGGGCTTCACCTGAAGCCACCGCGCACCCGGCGTGCGGAGCACCCCGTGGGTGTGTCAGTGCGGCGCACAGCCACGGGCAGCCAGGCCGTGAAACCTCTGTCCCAGGCGTGCCAGAGCAGGAGCAGGATGGCAGCCCATTCTCTGTCCTTAGAGCAGTCTCCAGTCCCTCTTGGCTCACAGCTTCCGAAGAGAGACCTGTAAAATAGGACAAAGGAATCCAAGATTCCTTGTTCCTCCTCTTTCTGTTGCTTAAAGCTGGAAAGGATTGTCCATTGCGGATGACCACCTGGGAGAGAAACAGTGCTGAGACTGAGCAGTGAAACCCTATCAGGGACTGCACTATGTTGTTGCTGCATTTGTTGGTTAATATAATCTCTCTGAACAGAAAACCCTGCATTTTTTTTCCTATTGCACCAATGCTAATAGTACCCCAGCCTACTTTGCAGCAGCTGCTCCTTTGAACAGCAGACTCGTGTGAGGACAGCCTTGCTAAGCCTGGCGTGATGGGTGCTGGCCCTGGAAGGCTCTGGTTTGCGCTGGCAGCCGCGTGCAAGCGCTGAGATGAAAGTCCTGCCTCCGGCACCACTGCTAACCAACCCGTCCATGTGAAATGTGTCCGCTTACTTAAGTAAATCTAATAGCTCCTTTGAACAATAGCATTATTATTATTATTTTTTTTTGCTTTGTGGTTTCTTTAGATAATGTCAAGCCCCAGTGTAACTGCTGCAATCCAGTGTCTCTTGGGCTAGGGTGGTTTTAAAATTGCGATGAAAAATAATGGCTTGTAAGCAGTGGAGAAAACCTGTCTTAGCAAGGTCGTGCCCATCTGATATGTGCCTAGCAAGACACGTTGGAAAACGCTGCTCGGTGCTGATGAAGGAGCCGTTGAGCAGTGGGATGGGAGGCTCCGTTGTGAAAGCAGCTGTTTGGGTTGTTCCAGATGAGGAATAATCCTGACAAACAGGCGAGCAGGCAGCACAGGGCAGGGAGGTTGTGCACAAACCTGTGAGATTGCGGATAGCGAAGGAACGAGCTATTCATAAGCAGCCTTGGCCTCTAAATTAATAAAGATGAGTTGGTAAAATGACCTGCGGGCAGCTCGATAGATATTTCTGTTCGGTGCACTGAAGCAATTCAAAAAGACGTAAATAATTAAAAGTGAAATAAAATCTTGTAGTTGTAGGCTGGAATAGAAAGCACTGGTGGTGTTCAAAGCGATTGCTCACAGCAGCCTGTAGAAGCCTTGCTGTTTTCATTTTGCATGATTCCCAAAAGACAGAGCTGGGGCAGCAGATTCTAGGTGGCCAGCGCACACGTCTACAGGTAGGGAAAGGCTACAGCAAGAGAAGACACGGAAGGTGTGGGTAGGAGGAGGCAGAGGGACTTCAGAGTTATAAAGGTTAATGATAGAAGTGGTAGCTGATAATCCATCTCACTGCTGCATGAGGGCCTGCCCGATGCAAGCAAAATCCCACTTGGAAGTGGTCACTTGCTCACCAAACCACGTGCACGTCGTGGCACCCACTGCTGTGGAGCACGGAAACTGGCCAGAAGATGGTGATTTCCCGTGGGAAAAGGTCATGTTTTAGCACTTATTTTCATTCCACCTTGAGGTGTATTGACACGCGGGAGGGAATAGCTGCTGTAGTGGCGGTCGGGACTTTGCTGTGCTCTGCCTCTCAGCATCTGAGGCACCTGGTTTCTAAGCGGGATCTTTTTGCTCAGTCTGGATGCAACAAAGATAGACTTTCCATGGTACTTTGCAGAATTGTTCTGTATTGTTTGTTTTTAATCTGTTGTGCGATTAAAATAGATTAATGTTGTAGTAACATAAAAATCCTCCTGGGGTTTTGTTCTCTTTGTAAATATTCTCTAGGATCTATTCTGTCTTCTAAAGTGCATGCAGGGAGGGTATTTAATGGGAACTGAGGAGAAAAGAGCTGCATTTTAAACTTAATATAATAATTTAATTTTTAATAGGTTTCATTTGGGAGTAGAGCATTCATATTGGAGTGAAAATTAAAGTGTCTAAATGCTTTGTGTGCAAGCTGTGGGAAAGTCTATATAGTGATGTGAGAGCAAAAACTTTAAAAAAATAAAAATAAATAAATTATCGAAGCTTTTGATCCATATGTTTCATTGATATTTGGCCCAATTTTGTAAACTGGTCTTGGAATTGTCTTTAGCTTGCGCAAACAGTTTGCTCGGCTGTGAGCAGATTGACTCTCTTATCCAGCAGGTCTTGGTATTTGTGTCTCGGTGTCATTCTCTAGAGGACTGTGTAGAGTAAGAAAAGTTATTACAGGAATTAAATCATTTGCAGTATATTGCATGCCATATGGAGGAGTAGGAGCAGTTAATCAAGCTGCCTGTGCAGCAGAGGGTTTCATTCAGGGTAAGGTAAGATGTCTGCGGTGCCTCTAAATTTGAAGATAAAGAGGATGAAAATAAATATTAATTGCTTCATAAATTCACTCTGTCCTTTATCTGGGAGTAGAGAGCCTACAATTCCCTGTCCAGGCTAGGGAGATTCTTACTTTGGATCATTACCGACCGGCCAACGTTAATGATTTAACCCTGCTTGCTGCTGGAAGTGGAGAAGCTCCGCGGCATATCACTGCGGTTGGGCTTCGTGCGCCGCCGCTCTGGAGCGGCTTCTGCATGGGCCGCCGTGGGGACACGGTGGTTCTCGCACCGGGGAACCCACGCAGGGGCGTCCCAGGCTCACTGGTGGGCAGGCCCTGCCTGCCCAGGCACCGGGACAGCAGCCCCGTCAGCCCAACCCACAGGTGTGTGCTAGCCACTACAGTGGTTGGTGCTTAGGACTCCTGCCGCAACGCGACCTCGCGTGATGTCTTTGCAGCCGGTAGCTGGCAAGTTTACAGGCGCCACAGGCCGACCAGTGCCAAGCGGGGGGTGCTGAGGCGTGGCTGGTGGTTGGGCCCCGTGCACGGCTAACAGCCCCCGCCAGCAGCCCCGGGGGTAGCGGCAGTCACCGCTGCTGTGCGTACGCTTGCAGGTCGGCGAGATTAGTTTAATACCTCAGCCTTATCTTGGCACTGTGGGCTGCTTTCTGTCTTCATGCGGAGGCATCAGGATGTCCTGGGGCTCTTTGCTCAGATTAAGAGCTTCCCTTGGCATGCTGACAAGGAGGAAATTTAAGGAACAAGAGTATTTCATTTAAGGCTAATCTGGTCTTTGTGAAGGCGGGAGGATTAGACCGTGAATTCTCCATGCCGGGCAGGTTTGTGGCCCTGATGCCGGGATGGAGCTGAAGGCAGACGGAGGGACCGGGAGCGTTTATAATGCTGGGTGTGAAGGCCTTGGCTTGCATGATTCCGAACTTGTGCATGAGCTGCAGCATGGTTATAGGTCTGACTTCCATGAGTGCAGCTCCCTGGGGAAGGGCACAGTACGTGGACTAGGTTGTGCAAGGAAGGGGACAGGGGCTCGTGCCGCAACCCTGCCCTCGGCTGGCACTCAGGGGACACCGGGGACAGCACAGGGACTAAACGTGCCTTCTGCGTCTCTAAACTTGCTCTGTATCCAAACTACAGGTCTTGGCTTTCCTCGCAAAAGAAGAACTTGCAGAAAAGGATCTGGCCTCATTTGTGGCACGGCCTCGCTGGGGCCAAGAGCAAGGTTTTAGGCTGTTTCCAGTAACATCAGTTGTTGCTGATAAATATTAAAATGGCTTTTTTTATACTAGTCAGAAACAAATTATAAGGAAGCTTGCTGGAGAACTTCCAATATAAACAGTAGACACCACAAATGAATACATGTATGTATCTCTACATGTGACAGAGTACATGCATACAAGATAAATATGTTATCTTAGAAGGGACTGCTGGGTTAAGTGGAGCTCTCAACAGTTTTTTTTGTTTCTTTTTAGTAGTAGTGGACATACTTGATTTTCTGTGTTGTTCTGGGAAATGTTAGCATTTCATCCTCTTGGTTATTATATAGGGATGTGGGCATGATTTTCAGGCCCTACCGGAAAATTAAGCAAATGAGCTAAGGATATGGTCATAAAATGCTCACGGCTGTCAGCTTCACTGAAAAGGGAAAAAAATCAGCTAGGTGCTTCATATACTGCCTAATGCATAACTAGGAGTAATGTAAGGAAATAACTTAATATTAAATTTACTCACTCGAATGCATCCTCTAAACCACTACAAGGAGTGTTGCCATTATGCCAGAGATGAATTTCACCACTTTTTTCCTTTTTTTTCTTTTAAATCCTTGTTGTTATTTTAATAAAACCAATACAGAGAGGCCTTAAGGAAGATGTGAATCTTGCTATACATTGGGCCCTGCTCTAAAAAGCTTATCATCTGACCATCTGAATACTTAGAGACAGGGGAACAAACACTGACCTAACTGGGTCTTGAGGGAACTGGAGCAGAACTTCCATGTTCTAGTCTAATGCACTGTCCCTGAATCGTGGTGATTTTCCATAGTTCAGATCATTTTCTTTATAGATTTGAAGATGGTGTCGCAATATTGGTTTGCCCAATACACACTCAAGGGTTGCTGCTAAAAGCTTCTTAGAGCCTTGTAAGAAGTGTGTGCTTTGGAATAGCTATTCCCTATTAAACCTGGCTAAATAATGCAGTTTTCCTGTGTCATTACAAATCATGCTCATACCATGATTGCTGAAAACATTTTCCAACCTAATGAGCTCTTGCCGCTTTACAGCGGTCCAACCAATTTGTTAGCATGACCGCTGTATAATACAGAATTACTGTATCAAAGTTCTTGCATAAAAAGATGAAGCAGGATGCCGGGGAAGCTGACCACGCTGCCTTTCTGACATTGCACTGGCGTACATTCTCATGGCAAAGGTGGCAGTTTATAGGTGTGCAACCTTTTATAAATCGAAATACAGTCAAACTGATCAGAGGTAGTAGGTGTTTTTGTTTTCCTGAGGACCATGAACTGGTTGTGAGTTCTATCTGAGGTCTCTTTAAGCTGAGGTATAATAAGAAAGGAGCACAGAGCAAAGAACATTTCCAGTTTCTCTTGCAGCTATGACAGATTCAAGCTTTACACCTGAAAAAGTCTTGGCTTTGTGTAAGTCAGCCTGAAGTGCAGGGCAAAGCCTTACTCATTGTTGCAAGATCAAGAGTTCAGGGAGTCAAAAATCCACTTTGGTTTCCAAGATTCCCCTCTTGTACAAAGTTCCCCACCACCATAAAAAATGTCTGTGTAAAACATCTGAACTAGAGCAAATTGAACAGTTTGGCAATTCTAATGCTTTCATCTAAAGTTGCATGCCTGCGAGGATGTGAGAAAAGTCAATACTGTGAATTGGAAGGTATCGATTATTTTGCTGGGCTGCTGTTGATGCATCATATGTGCTTGATTTGGTCTCCCAATACCCAGTAAACGTTTGTTTTTAGTTTCATTTCCCTTGTGAGAAGAATAGAAAATACCGTAAAATTGAAAGTGATTCCCCCTTGCCCCAATTTCAAAGTACTTTTTTTTTTTTTTTAAGTTCAGTAAATGTTATTTGTAAAGGCTCCCCTTTGCTCCAAGATGGATATTTCAGGACACAGATGGGCCTAACCTTAATTTACTTGGTAAGGTACGGAGCCTTCTGTTCTGCATCACCATCTGCAGCCCCATTGATTTCGGGACACTTGTGTAAGGCCTGTCTACATCAGACAGCTTGCGGGGCTGGTCCTCTATTTTAAACAAAACGGGTTATGGAAAGGTGCTTTTCTCCTGCTGCCTTTCTGGTAGGACATCCTACCTATCTTGCTTGCCATGTCGCTAAATCATAGCGAGAATTTCAAACAAAAGCTTCAGTCCTGAGAAAGGCTGTGTCAAGTTCCGTGGTATGGAGAGCTTGGGGGCTGTAATATTGCATCGAGATGAGTTGTGCTGACTCTTGAATCCAAAACAGTGCTGATATGATTCCAAATTGCAAGCCTTAGGTTGCTGTCATGTGCTATTCTTTTGTGTTGAGAAGTATTTGAGACACGATTCAGAAAAGAACTGAAAGAGAAGGGAATACTGTATTTGTACAAACAGATTTTACTGTGAAGTTATCCACAAAATCCTTCAGAAATAGATTTCAAGAGGCATAAGATTAAAAATACTTGCATCCCATTTGGTTAAAAATCTAGCCAATATGTCTGTGTATTTAAATAGCGTTAAGTACTTCTGTCTTCTCCTCCTGGTAAAAGACTACTCAGTATTTGGTTAATATCCAAAATTCATGCATTTTGCTTTAAATTATGGGAGTTCATCGGTGTTTGCTGATGTCACATTAGCAAAACACACGCGGGGCATCGTGGGGCTCATCGGGGCCGTCAGCGTGGGGCTGGCGAGCGGTTTGCGTCAACGGTCACAGCAAGAGCACGGCCACATCAGGAGCCCGTTTTGACACCTGCTCGAGTGGGCTTAACGCGTTTTGGAAGTCCAGGAGACGCTGCAGCGTTGTCCCCATGCCCGGGAGGGTGGTGACACCTTGATGAGAGGACACGGAGGTGCCGGCAGGTGAGCCAAGGAGTGCGTCGGTACCAGAGGAAGCCTGAGTTGCCATCGTGCCAGCTGCCGCGCGGCCCCGCCGTGTTAATCCACACATCAAATGACCGACTAACAGGGAGCGGACTCTCCTCACAGGCCACTAAGCATGTGGGCAGCGTGAGACGCGGGCTGCCATCGCGAGGAGGCCAGTGGTTCAGCAGCGTGCACAAGACGGAGTGGTTTCACGAGCGTTTATTGCGGACATAATGTCATTTTAAGCAATCCTTGCTGACCAAGTGTGTTTTTTTTTTCTTTCTTTTTTTTTAGGAGGAGAGAAAGGGTAGTTTTAATGCATGTTAGTTCTGCACACCAGGTTATCGCACTGGTACCGGGCTGGATGGCACTGGGGAGCACACTGAACTCCTGTGGGGACCTACTGAGGGCAGTGAAGGTGCCAGAGAAGCCCTTGTGGAGCGGGCTCCTCCACCATCCCTGGCACTCCGCGGCATCCCGAGGTTGCCCTGTCGGAGCAGTGTGACTGCCAGGCCACAGATGGAAGAAGATTTATCACAGCAATGTGCAGCATGGCCTCTGCTTCCTCATGCTCCTTAAGCTCTTGGTTCCCCCTGCAATATTTGTTCAACATTTGTTTATATTTGGGCTGAAGAAATCTTTAATCCATTTAATTTGAAATATTCTGGTGAAATCCTAGTGCAAGAAGAGGGTGATGCCTTCCAGTTCTGCTGGCTAACAAATCTACAAGTAACAAAAGAAATTATTAGTTGATTTGCAGAGTCTTGCTTTGATGCAAGATAAGGTTAGAGCAAAGAGTTTGGGAGGATTTAGAGGTTTATTACACATTTATATAAATAATGAAAATATTATCAGAGTGATGCTAAGTGGAATATAAGTTTGCAAGAGGGAACAACTGTCAAGATTCATCATATTAACTAGGTTGTAACTGAGAAGGTTTGGAAGAGCTTTCTCTCTCTGTAGTTTGTGGCTAAGTGGTACATTCACATCGTCCCACCACATCTGAAATTGGTGCAAGTCAGAAAGCAAGTACCTTCTTAAAAATGGACCATTGGGTGTTATGCACCACATGAAACCTGTATACTGGTCCCTAGAATAGCAATCTTTTTGCTTTCTGTTCTCATGTGTGGTGTGTTTTTCTAAACTAACGCTCATGTTGGTACCTTCTGGAAAGAGAAGATAAATGTGAAACTGTGTTTACTTATTTAGAGGAAACACTTATGATTAATGGTACAGAGTGTTTATGCATATAAAGAGTCTTTCCTCTTATGGCTGTGAAAACAGCTGCTCAAAATGTGGGGCTGTCCTGGATTTTTTTTTTCTTTCTCTCCATTTGTAGCATCATGAGGAATTAGGCTCCATTTGGAAAACTTCTCCCAGAGCAATTTGCAGTGTGTATTCGTCCCACACATTGCATAGATCCCAAACGGCAGCTGAGCAAACTTATGAAGTGACGATTGAGGTTGATTGTGTTGGTTCTGAGGATTAGCACAGCAGGTAGCCGTGTTGGCACAGGGCAGGATTTGGGCTGAGGACAAACACACGTTCTTTTTATTATTGCGGTTAATAGGAATCTGCTAGGCTTTGAAGCCCGGAGAAGGCTCACTGGCCACCTGTGAGCTAATCGCACGGATTTGCCTCATTCGGTATTTCAGCTCACTTGGAGCCTGTAATCTAATTTCTAAACAGAGATGAGAGGAGCGAACAATTCATTTGTGCTGTACATGGCTGTGCTGTAAACTTTAAATCCTTTTGGAATTACGATTCCACGCAATGCATGGGATACAGCAGAGGGTTGTACAGGGCAGACTTTGGGCTTTGCATGCGTCATTTGGTGGTGAATAAATAGCCTCAGCATGGCACAGTGGGAATCAAAATAAAAGTTAGAAGCACAGGACGTATTTCAAAGGGTACATTAGAGTGTTTTTAGGCTAATGATTTCGGCTTGAGCAGCAAATTTTGCCTTTTGGGCTGGAAAAGTGCCTGGCGCCAGGCTGCATTACGTGGAGCTTCAGCATTTGCGTCCTGCTGTTGGTGTCTCCCCCACGTGCAGGGCAGTCTCAGGTCAGTCTTGTTCCTTATGGTGGAGCAATCGTCCTATATTTTTGGTGGATGCATGTGGCAGATTGGACTTTAATCTGACCTTTATTGTACATCGTTCATTTTGATAGGCAGATAGGGTATTTATTTGGTTTCTTAAGCTTCCTTCTTGGGAAGAAACACTCCAGTTAATTTTTCTGGATACCATGCATACTGCAGTGGCTTACAATGCAGATAGATTTTGCTTTCAGGTCAGTAATAAAAAAAAATAAGTAGAGTCGCAAACTTCATTTTATACGACCTACCATTGCAAGTGTTCAGAGAAATTTTAATCTATCCTCTAGCAAAATAATATGAAAGAACATGTGCAGGAGTGCAGATGATACCGCTGAGGTGCGAGCTTTGCCAGGCCCTTGTGCCCCATGAAAGGTGGCCATGCGGCACGGTACAGGAGGAGGGTTCCTGGTTCCATGGAGGTGTGCAGTTGGCCTGTCGCGTTACACGTTATTATTCTTCCAGGACTACCAACAGGCAGATACTGTGCTCAATAAGTCAATAGTCCCATCAGAAATCCAATTTACACAGTTCTGTTGCGTGTCCTTATATGGAAAGAAAAGCTAATGTCATGAATTAATGTAATGGGAGTAGTTTTGCTAATTCTAGGCGAGCACATGTCATTGGATGCAGTAGTTGTGAGATAACGAGCCTCTTGTGGCCCCAGGGTTTGCAGAATGGGAGCCCTCGGCCATCGGGAGGCTCCAGCCGCACCCGCGTCACCTGCACCGATGGGCACAAAGCGCCATCGCTGTGCCCTGCTGCCAGCTTCCCCCGCACTGCCTGGGAATTAATTTCACTTAAACAAATAGTCAAGATTTCATTCAATTTGTTTATGTAGCTTCAGTGACTGGGGAGAGCCGCAGTCTTTATCTTGTCCATTTAGTTCAAGTAATTGGAACAAACTAGTCAATATTCAGTGGGTGTAAAGAGCAGGATAGGGAGAGTGATGTTCGAGAAAACAAGATGTCAAGGCAAAGCAAACCTTCCTGAGCAATTATGTAGTGCTGCTTGCCGAGACAGATGAGGCATCCTGAGATGTTCAGACCACAAAGGGCCTGCATTACTTACCTTGAATTATTCATCATATCACGATGCCCCTTTATGCATGACTTTAATAAAAATCTACTTTTCCTGTTTTGATTTATCATACCACATTTTGTGGAATATCACATTCCTGTTTAGAAAATGCTATAGAACAATTTAAAAACAAAAAAAAGAGGTACATACTGAAGAGCCGTGGACGGAATCATGCTTTTTCCTCCATTTTATATTATTTTCATTTTTAATTTCTGTAAAGCTTTTAAAGTCCTCTAACACCATCTCACATAGGAATAATTTGGTGTACAGTCGCTTTTACCTACCAAGAAAAACTTGAGGTGACCATGACTGCTGTCAAAATATTGAGACAGCTCTTCAGTTTTTACAGCTATATCACTTAAATCTGTCCTGTAATTCGGATACTTATTTGCTTATCCTAAAAGGAAAAATGCATTTGACCAAGGTGAAAGTGGCTTTGCAGGCCAGTATCACAAGTTCAAATGATTATCATATGTCTGCAACACTTTTTTTTTTATAAGCCCGAAACTGAAACAGTAGAAAAGGAGTTCCGTCCAAGAAGCAAAATAAGCTAATATGTTATATTGCAGAAAATGCAAAGATACCTTCGAAAAGCTGAGAAATATTTGGATGATCTGTGTGTGTCTTTAGAGAGGATACAAAATGTTCAAGGTCCTGTTGTAAGAAGGGATGGGAACAAATCTAATTCATTACTTTTAATGAAACTCCTTGTGTCCCATGAACATCAAAATTAATAAGCTGATTCATATGGCTCAGGGCAGAAGAATTCTGCTTCGGAAATACTACATTTGATCAGACAGTTGGATAACATCGAACTCTATCTCTGCAGCATTGGAAATGGGCAAAATAGTTGCAAATATAGATAACAGTATATGGCGATGTGGAGCAGCGGGGTTGCAAAGGCTGAGCTCAGTGAAGTGCTTCTACAGCAACTACACAGCTAAAGTAACAGTGATTAAAGTTGTGTATTGCCAAAATCCTTCCGAGCTCCATGCTAGCAAGTAGGGCGCTGTGTTTTTAAGCACTCTGTTTATATTGACATCCTACCTTTAAAAAATTCTTTGCTCTGAAGAACAAATTCACAGAGGAAACAGTGTTATGTGTCTGGTGAGTTATGGGTACGACACCTCTCAAGGGGAATGGATATGTTATTTCTCTGTATAAACATATCACACAGATCTTTTTGTCTTTCATATATTAAACTGAGCTGTCACGCTAAATTTGATCAGTGCTCATAAGGTGATGCTTCCCAAGCCGCCTCAGAAAACTGGCTTTATTCAAGCTCATTCAAGTGCTCCCATCCCATACAACAGGATGAGTGGATGTCACGAGTGTTTTGGAGAACATCGCAGCTATGTGGCCGAAGCCAATAAATAGTAAGGAAGTGGGGTGGGATGGATAAATCCAGTCTATTATTCTGCTCAGAAATTGTTGCAAGTGTGGGGGGGTTTTTTATTTGTTTGTTTGTTTGGTTTTTTGCCATACTTTCTCCATTTTTACTCCCAGGCAGAAATATGGAAATGCTTTGCTCTAGTTTTCACATTTCCAACATGCAGCAATTTCACTGGGAAGAGATAAGCGGGATAGTTGAAATACGAGAGGGGAGACCAAACAAAACTGGTGCTTCCAAGCTTAAGCTGGACAGATGTTTTCCGACTCCTCTCTGAGGGAAGGAAGATTTTCTCTGGGGGGATTCAACTTCCCCTTGCGGTGCTATGGGCTCACGTGGTAGACGGGCTCGAGCTGAGGTTGTTGGCCCTGTGTTGCTGGAGCAGCTTTGGATAGAGGCATCTCCAGCCCCTTCTTGACTTTTGTTGTGCTAGGCCTTTCCTGTAGGGAGATAGTTGCCTAATGGGAAATGTGGGAAGCTCCTGGTGCCTGAGATGTGGGGAAAAGCGGTGCCAGGGCTAACTTACACGTCCAAAATTCTATGAGAAACAAGGCCCCAGTGATGAGCAGCTCAAATTTGTGGCAGGTTTTGCGGGTCACATTGCACACGTGTGTGGTGCTAAGAAAAATATGCTCCCCTTCATTAGAAATGGATATTCTTGCAGCAGACGGATGGGTGGCAAGTGAACCTAAATTTAAAAAATTCTCCACGGCCTAGGGAGGGAGCTGCGTGCCACCAAGTCTGTCTTGCATCAGCAGAGTAGTTAAAAATACACTTAAGAAGTGAATCACAGCACATTTGGAGGGTCACAGCATGAGAGATTGAGGAGGATGGCGAGAAGGGAACATTGCCTCACTAAGCTATTTGAATTGCTCCAAAGTGTTACAGTAGCAAACGGTAAAAATGGCATAATTCATCTAGGGTCACAAAAGGCCTTTGACAAAGTCCTGAGCAAAAGGCTGCTGTGGAAGAGAAGCTATCACGAAGGAAGAAGCTAAGTGTGGTTACCCCTAGAGGAAAGAAAGCAAAAAGATTGGGTTATTTCCATCCTGATCTGTTTTCAACACGGTTTGAGAGCAGTTGAAGTCTTGTCCTCTGTCCTTACTTGGTCATCATAGAAGCAGGAAAGTAAATAACAACGTTTTAGATAGTGCAAAGCCATCTGAGATAGCTGGATCCAGAGCGAACTGTTGGAAGCCTTAGAGAAACCTAATCGGGCTGAGAAAATAAACAAAAGCCAGATTTTATGGTGAGATTGATAATGTTTTTGGATAAATCAGTGGTGCAGCTACTCTGCATTCCTAGTCAGCCTGTTTCAAAGGAAAATATTTCAGAGGCCCTAGGAGGTTCAACAGGATGACAGAGAAGAACAAGAAGTGATCAGGCAAGTGAGAAGACCCTCATGGGAACAAAACCTATGCCTTAAAAAGGAGATAAAAGGGGGCACATTGTGTAAAATAGTGAAAGTTGTTGATGGTGTTCAGGGAAATTCTGCTCTCAGTCACAGGAACCAAGTGGACATGAAGGTGAGCAATAAAAGCCTTGCAGGAGGGGTATTTTCATACAGCATACTAAGAAATCCACTGCTGTGGGCAAGAACTGAAGAAAACTTGGAAGGGATTAGAGACTTAAATAACTCTAGTGCATTCACGTAATTCTAGAAAAGCATGGGACAAAATCTCAGGCTTTTGAGCATAGGCTAATCTTATTGAAGATCAGCATGCGAGCTAATATGATAAACAAATTATTTTTCCTATGTTGGCTGCAAGATTTTTACACGTATTTTGGAAAAATCTTCTGGTGGCTGTGATCAACAAGAGGAGAAAAGGACTTTAGCCTTGATTTAATAAAACTTTGTCCATGTTTCTGTGATTCTAGGTGTGCTTTACAAATTCCAATTACAAGACACGTATTTAATTTAAATGCTAAATTGAGAGAGGGGATATTCTTTGATAATAAACTAATAAAAAAAAACAACAAAAGAAGTGTTGTTTTTATTAGTTTATTGTCAAAGAATATCCCCTGTTTAATTTGCCAACCTAACTTTCTATGTGGGAAGTTGCCCAGCCCATATGATCCTACTTCAATAAACTCTTCACAGCAGCTAGTTGGCGATTGGATACGTCAGTTACACAGTTAATGATGCAATTTATTGTTTCTTAACTGGGTAGGTTAGGAAGTCAAGAGATTTTCCCTCTTGGAAATTAGCCTTTTGCTGTGCATGTGTGTGTGTGTGTGTGTGTGTGTCGAAGCAGGATCAAGTTATCATGGTGTTTTCTTTTAGGGAATGTTATGATGTTACAATTGCATGCATCTATTTCCTACTAAGTAAAATGAGAAGATTTCTAAGAGAGAGGGATGTTTAGATGTTCTGTACTTCATTTTCCTCTAGAAAGCTGTATCCCATTCCTTTTCACTAAGTAAAGAGGTGCTTAAAGAAAAAAATCAAACATCAAGTGCTTTCAATATTATACTCACAGTATATGGGATATAGGAGTTACATTTATGGCGTATGTTCTGTTTAACAGCTGGATGAAATAAATTGTTTCATGTGAAATATTGGAGGACTCTGCATTCTCAAATCAAGGCCAGAAGCAGCTCAGTGACTGAAGAATTGTCAACATCTTGTGCAATTCCACTAAGTGCTTCTTTTCATTGATCTGCAACTTTATTGTTGACAGTTAAATCCATTTCAACGCAGAAGATAAGCATTTTTAACAGGAGGTAGCAAAATCTTTTGTCCTGAATGATTTTCTTCTGTTTTATAATTAAGTACAAAGTGTGTCACGAGTCTTGCTATTCACTTGTACTAAATACCTGCTTACTGTGGAATAATTGGTATCAGCAGATGACAGAGCTGCTTGTAACCCCACTTTTGAATGCATGTCTTTAATTTGCATAATCAAATATTTTGTTAGTGTCCTTGGAAATTAGGATGAAAGATGACTGTGTGCTAAAAATGAAATATTATTTTTAGCAAATTATGTGTATCAAGTACAACAGATGAATTGCTCTGGGGCCTTTATGACACATGTTGGCTGGTATGCCAACCATCTTCTCCATCCTTTGCAGTAATAGTTTCTGTCATCTGCCTTTATTGATCCAAATGTTTCTCTGACCAATGTCTAATCAATATGAAATGTACAATCAGGTCTTAAATCTGATTACTTATTTCAACCCTTGTAAATGCCTATGGAAGTGCAGTTCCCCGGGTGGTAGTCAGCGGGTTTACATTTCTTGTTGCACTGATTGCAGAGAGGTTCCACGTTTGTGTTGCTTGTGATGGTTGCACCACCTGCCTACTTGCCACGTTCAAACTGAAGGAGAAGAGTTTTATATTTTTTGAAAGATCTAATTTTTTATCTTGCATAAGGAGAGCTTACAGAAAATTTTAGTTAGGTAGTGTTGCCTAGAGAGGTGTTTAGCTTATCAAAGTATAAGAAAAATTAATGCTATTTTTTAAAAATTAAATAATGCTATTAAAAAAAGTGAGTAAAATTTCAGGGTAGGCTGAATGCTCAATCTCAAAGATAATGCTGGTAGCATCAGAGCTTTGTAAACTTTCTATAATTTCTCACTATTGCAATAAGGACTTTGAGCTTTGCCCCAAAGCTCCTCAAGGGAATGGAAAATTCAGTGTTCATTCTGGATCTCTCTCGTAAGATGCCTTCTGCCTCCCAGGTCAGACAGAGCATGAATCCTACCATGAAAGGGAGAGCGAGCAGCAGGGCACCTATGTGGTCTTGTTTCTGAATCAAGCTCAGCTGTTCCAGACCTGCACAGAGAGAAATTAGGTGACTTTGTATTCAAAAAAAAGATTCAGTTGTTGTAAGTGGCAGCATTAGGAATCACGTTGTCTGAGCACACCTCATTCCCCAGGCATCTTCGCTGCAGGTCAGAGCCGGGGAGTCCTGCCTTGCTTGGCTGCCACTTGAGCCAGTCGGTAGCACCCCAGCTCTTGTCATGACATGTCCTGGGGTGGCCGGAAGCATCTCCTTTGATCTTTGCTACAACCAAACATATAGAAATTCCCTTGCAGACAACACCTGATTACACAAAATTAATATGCGCTGAATTGGTGAATCTTTGGGGATATCAAAAATCTGGCCAACTTGAGCGGGACCTCCTTGTTGGCAGAAGAGCAGTTGGGTTTCAGGAAGTGGCAGTGATGGTCTCCACTGGCCAGCTTTGGCCCCGCTCTAGCAATTTTGGATCACCCAAGAGGTACCAAAGGAGTCAGGATACAGACGTCAGGGCAAAGTTAACTTCTGTGCATGCTAGGAAGACAGGCAACAGCATTTCAGGTGAACGCTGCCTATGAACTGTGTCGTTATACAAAATCCATGTCTTTTAATTGAAGTGTTTGCATGCACTGTGTATTTCTCTGTTAAATATATGTATGCATATGATAGATACTGGTTTAAATACAAATGCATATGTATTACACATAACATATACATGTATACAAACACATGGGAGTGCATGTGTATATGTGTATGTTCATAGAATGTATATAAAATATACTGTGAACTCAGCTACAGAGTCTCTCTAGTTTACCTGCAGTCATTTGGTTTACTTACTGCCCTGCACAGTGGGGCCTTGTCTCTCCTCCGGTGTTACTGAGCAAACCAAGTGCTAGTCATATAGAACAGCAAACTCCTAGCTGCACTGGTGTTACTTAGAGGGAGTCCTGCACCTTGAGAAATGACAATATTTTTTGTGTTAAGTGAAAAATAGATGAATTTGAGACTTAAGATACATGAAAGGGTACAGGCAGGAAGAGACGATAATGAAATGCAGGTTCTATGTACTGTCAGTGCAGTACAAGTGTAGTAAATGTTTTTTCTCAGTTTTTCCTCAAAGAAACTTCAAACTATGGCTTTATTTCTTTTTTGAGGGGTAAAAAAAAATGACTGCTGATGGATACAATATCAAGCCAGTGAAAAAAGGGAAGCCTGTGTAGGCGTATGAGTTACATCACCGTTACTGCTTTTTTGAATACTGGTGCAGTAATCTTACTTCATCTAAAATAAGAATATGGAAACTGCCATCAACAAGATCAGCTTGCTTGCTTTAGCAGTCAGCATGGAAATAAATTCCTTTGACAAACAAACTCAGAATTTTGTGTGACTGGCTTGTGTCATAGTGACATAAGGGACTTGTTCCCTCTTAGTTCTTAGAGCAAGCTGGTCAGCTCACACTCCTAAGTAACGTGTGGTGCAAAAATGTACCAGAAGAATGTGGGTAATTCTGTTTGTGTGACCTTGAGATGCTGTTGATGAAGACTTAAACAGTTCGTATGAAACATAATTGGTAGGGCTCATCACATATGTGGGATTTCAACTCTTTAAATAGATACTGTGGAATGAAAAATTCTTTCTGGCTTATGTGTCATAATTATCAGTCCTGCAGAAATGCACTTGCTAGGTGTACGAGGGTAGGAGAGATTGCTGGACACCCAGTAGCATTCTCTGGTGTAGCATAGATGCCGTGCTGTAAGGCAAAGGTAGGTGTGCACACATGTGACCCTTTACATTTGGAATAACATCGTCCTACTGAACATAGCATCTTCTAAGCTGTGAACTAACAGCAGTGGTACTTGGGAACCATGTGATGAAGATGTGAGCAGCAGCAGAAAGTATCCAGGGGACACCAGGATTCATGGCTCGTGTCCTCGAGGGATACAGGAGCTGCTACATGAGGAGCAAGCTCCCCAGCGGAGAGTTGTGCTGAATAAATGTTACACACGCAAGGGACACTAAAAATATCAAATACAAAGATTTAATGAATGCACCAAGTGCAAGGTATTCCCTGCAGATTTAGGAGTATTGCTTCTGCTGTTTTTTCAGACTCCCTACTATATTTGTCTTGTAGGGAATTTCTAATGATAAGGCTAAACCCTCAAAGGCCTAATTATGATGCTATTCTGTTAAAAAATCCAAATGTTGTAACTCTTAAACCTGTAACAGCTAGGAACATGCACCCACATATTTCTGAACAATCTGTTAAGTCTTTTTCCCCTCCTTGGGGTCCCATCTTGACACTTGTGGTGATCACACTCTGTCTAACTTCTGATAGTGTTTGATCAAACAGAATTAATGCAAGCTGAGTTTCTTGTATTTATAACCTGCATTTTAATTGCAATGCGATTGACCTTGGCAGTACAACAGAGTAATTATTTTTATTCCTCCAGAGCCTCCCTGTAGCTGTCAAAAGATTTCTCTGAATGTATATTATTTTATTATTCGTTTATTCATTTTACCCCTTAAGACTGGCGAAAGAATGAGTAAAGTTTTACTTCCTTAAAATTCTTCGGTATGTTTTGAATTATCAAGCCCTACTGAATCTTGTGCGTTTTCTCCGCACTTCATTTTCCTTGTAGTCAAAGCTGTAAGAAATTCTGCTTTTCACAGTTGCTCTAAAAGGTGCTCCCAATTCCTGCTGCAGCTGCAGACATGCCCCTTTCTCATGTGAGGTCAGTTTGTTTAAAGGTCTTACCATGTATCAGACATTCAAGTTCATGAGAACATGGTTTGATTCAAACGAGAAAGTGCTGTTGATTACTGGTGAGCAAAACTCCACTGTAGTAAATGCTAAAATTATAATAACAGTCATTAGTATCTAAGAGTCTGATTGTCTAAGTGACATAGCTGCCTGGAAAACCATTCCATGGGTCGTGGAATTCCAAAGTCATTCCATGACCAGCCAAAGCAAAAGGAAAACAAACAAAAATAACAATTTCAAGGCTTAGAACCTATATAATGTCTGATATAGCAGAGACCTTACCTTGCATCCTCTGCCTCAGTGGATTAGTAACAGAGTGGTAATAGAGTAACAACAGTAGAAGACAGTATAAAATCATAGCAGTAGACAGTGTCTGCTGTCTACTAGGTGACTTATTTTTATGAGGTTTATTGGAGGAGGAAGAAGAGGTGCGTGCACGTACTCTCATGCGGAGTGTGGTTCTCGGGTTTTCAAAAAAAACTGCAGTCGGGACTAATGATACTGCTTTCTCCACTTCTTTGGCCATTCTTTCAAAGAATGATGTCCTAACTGGATGTCACTGAAAGAACTCCAAGACAAAAACAGGTTATTTCTCCAACTCTTACTCTTTTCATTTGGTTGACCAAGCAATAGAGATGCTGTCTTAAGTGCGTGCATAAGAGTAATTAGGAGTAAAAAGGAATGTGCCTAGAAAACAAACTCTTCATAAGTAGAGAAACTAATGACATTCCTGGCTTCCTATGGACTTTTCTCTCTCTTATTCTGGCAATTTGTGTTTACATGTTTCTGTAGTTAATTCCATTGGGTTTTATACAGTTGGTTAGAGACTGCTGTGCCACAACCACATAGAGAAAATGTTGCTCTCAGGTAGTTATCAGTGCTATTCTAGAGCCCTGAACCCTGGAGTCAGGTCAGGATTGTGCAAATCTCAGTTTTCTTAAATAAATAAATAAATAAATGAAATGCTAGCATGCTTGCATAGGGAAGTTGGGAAGCAAATCCCCTAGGAGAGAAGAGCAGAGTGAAACCAACTTTCATCATGTAAAAGACAGAACAGAGCAAAGCACTGCTAGTTATGGGCATTTTTCTTCAGGCATTTTTCTTAAGTGGTGACTTTTGCAAGGCCCAATTTGAGATTTTTCAGTGCTTGAGTGACCACGCTCAACCCTTCGGCTTACTTTCCTTTTTTCATGGATTAACCGAGACACGAGCATCTTTTTAATATAATAAACCATGAGATGGAAACTAAGGACGGAGGGTTCATGATACTGCTGGAATGTACTTTGGGTTTGGTTAGGTTTCAAGTCAGCCCTCTCCTTTGTAAGACACGAAACACGGGGCGGTCTGGGGTGTGACACCGGGCGCAGAGTTTGAGCTGGTGTTTGCCTGTCTTGTCACATTCTCACCCATTTTCTCTCCTCTCATTGCTGCAGATAAGGAATTAGGAGTCAATACGCTAGCAGAAAATGCCGACCCTGGTGCTAGGGGCCCAGCCGTCCCGAAGATATCGGGACTAGAAAGGAGTCAAGAGAAGAGCCAGGACAGCAGCAAAGACCCCCTCCTTGAGCCCGCGGTGCCTAAAGACCCCTGTCCTCAGGCGACGCAGCAGCCGCAGCCACAGCCCCATCCGGAGCCGCCGCCGCCACCCCCAGCTCCTTGTCCCAGCCCGGTGCTCGCTCCGCCGCCACGGGCCGAGGCCCCGGTGCTGCCGCCGGCACCGGCGCCGGCCCCCGAGGAGGGTACACGCCCGGCCGCGCCACCACCTGCCGTGCAGCACCCGGCGCGGCCGCCCTCACCCGCACCGCCCACGCACGCCGGCCTCCCGCCAGCACAGCCCCATCCCGCCCCGCAGGGCCTCTCCCAGCCTCTCTCTGCCTACAACAGCAGCAGCCTAAGCCTCAACAGCTTAAGGTAGGTGAGCGGATGGGCTGCCCCGTCCTGTGCTGATGCCTAGGAGACCATGGAAGGGACAATGTGGCGGGGAGCTTGTCCAACCTGGCATTGAGCCATTTGGCCCAATCCTCCCTCCCTGGCATCGCTTCAGCTCTGGTCTAAGCAGACTGCTGCCCTCAAGCGAGTCGCTAGGGTGCTGCCCGCTCCCTGCTGGCCCAGCACACTCAGGCCATCCAAGGACGTTGTATGAGACCCCATGGGGTCAAGTCCCCCTTCTTGTGGCTAAGCTGCTCTCCAGAGGGTGCCTCTTTCCCACTTCCCACAGCCCTACGTGGCCCAGAGTGCAAAAGGGGCTCCTGCCAGCAGCTAGTGAGAAGCGTGGTGCTGCTCAGAGTAACAACAAGTAAAACTGAGCGCTGAGCGAATGTGTTTTAAATACACCTTCATAGGAAATTAAAGCTGAAAATTGATACTGAAGCAATCACAAATATTTATTTTGTTGACTCATCTCGCAACTCTATTTTGTGCGGTAGAGAGAGGCAGTAGGTGTGCAGTGAGCTTCTGCCCGCTGTTGCTTGTGCTAGTTCGTTTCCCGTTTTCCGCAGTCCTTGCGTCAGAGTTCTAACAAAAAATAAACTTTTATTAATGCAGTAATTGCTAATTTTGAGCTTCATTTACCTGAAGCCATGAATCAGTAGTAGTCATGTGGAGAGGACCTTATTTTAAAGCAATGATCATGCAGGGTTGATAGCTCTGTTGTGTGTCATCCCTGCGTTACTAGAGCACAGAAGCTCAACCACTAACAGAGGGTAGAAGGAGCGAGAAAAGATCCAGCAGAGGCAAGGGTTAAAGAAAGGAAAAGAGGATAGGTCCATCACTTGTTTTTTGTGATCTGTAATTTTAGCAACTTGTTTCATGCAGACCCTAAGTAGCTTGTTGGGATTGGGTTCATGTGAGCATGTTTGAAGTTTCTCTCTCTTCCACGCAAAGCTTAATGGCCTTTCCTTCCCTTGACAGCAGCAGCAGAAGCAGCACTCCTGCCAAGACTCAGGCGCCTCCTCCACACATATCTCACCACCCGTCGGCCTCACCATTCCCCCTCTCCTTACCCAGCCACAGCCCCCTGCACACCTTCCCGCCCACCCTGCAGCCCCCCGCACACTCACATCACCCCAATATGTTTGCCCCTCCTACGGCTTTGCCTCCTCCACCGCCACTGACGTCAGGGACGCTGCAGGTTCCAGGACATCCAGCTGGTAGCACTTACTCAGGTAAGTGCCATTTGGTTATGACAGAAGACTGTCTAGCATGGGAAACTGGTTGTCTGTTTTTAGTCATAATAAATCCTTCTGGTCAGCGTGATGAGGGCTGCTGTTTGAACAGAGGTTGGACTCCTTGGTGACAATATTGAGAGCCATACCAAAATCCACTCAGACTTCCCAAGTAGCTTCTCTTCTGACCTGGTCAGGAGTATTTTTGAACGACTATGACTTTTTTACTTCCACTTTTTGCTTCCTCCTGGTGAAAACAGATTAAAATTTGTTTGAGCCCTATTCTACTCCCCCCCAAAAAAATCTGTGAGTCCTTTCAAGAAGGCCCTTGCCACAACCATGGTTCTTGCTCCGTGTTACTTCTCTCCAGTAAAAGTCTCCAACTGCCCATGCACACAGCGGAGCTGAATTCATGTGCCTGCGAGAGTGTGTGCGTCTTCTGGGAGGGAGGAAGATTTTTTTTTATTTGTGGCGTATTTTGCTGTTTCGTACTTTGGTTAGTGAAGATGTAGCTTGTCTGTTCCTCCCAAGACCCTGAGAGGGAACTGGAGGAAGAAAATGGAGAATATCTGCGTAACGGTTTTGCATCCATGATGCAAGATGGCCATGTCAGCAGCTTCCACCCTGTATTTACTCACTCCAGCTGGTTTAAGAGTCAGGATACATCCGTACGAATTTAGTGGGAGCCACCAAGTCTCCAGTGGAAAGTTTTAAATACCCCCTTGCTACTATGGCCCCCCAAAATTGGCCCAGGACAAGTCCCTGAGCAGTTCTCTTGCTTTGTTTCTATTTCAGAACAAGATCTTCTTCGTCAGGAACTGAACACTCGCTTCTTGGCCTCGCAGAGCGCGGACCGCGGGGCGTCGCTCGGCCCGCCGCCCTACCTGCGCACGGAGTTCCACCAGCACCAACACCAGCACCAGCACACGCACCAGCACACACACCAGCACACCTTCACGCCCTTCCCGCACGCCATCCCGCCCACCGCCATCATGCCCACGCCAGCACCGCCCATGGTGCGTACCCCAGGCAGAAATGTGAGGATAAGTAGAGCACAACTCTATTCTTTATTACAAAATTAATAATAATAGCAATAAGTCCAGTTAAGGGGAAGAAAAATGATGTTGTCTAGGTATTGTTGGGCAGGAGAGGAAGGGCCATACTCCTTCCTCTTGGTTCTTGCATGCGTGACAAGTTCAAGTGGCAGCGTAGAGGCTAAGGAGCGAGGCCTGCTGACCAGAGGGACACTACTGCTTGGGACCTTGTAGTGTCTGAAACAGTGGCACCTCTGTGCCAGCTCCTTTTTCCTCCCCCATAAAGACCTTTTCTTAATTGAAGTGAGAAAACTCCAAACACACTCCCAGTGGAAATTAATTTCCTGCATATTTGTTTCTCTCTGTTGGTTGCCAAGTAATAGAAAAGTAGTCTTCTGTTTTACCAACAGAAGTGAGGCAACGAAATATAAAGTAACTAGTTTGTGCTTTGATCCCTTTGCAGTTTGACAAATACCCTACAAAAGTTGATCCCTTCTACCGTCACAGTGTGAGTTTTATTACTCTGTTTAAAACTGACTTAATTGCTTTTCTGTGGTGGGCTGGGATCACCGCTCAGTAAATGACAGAATGGTGAATCTTTCCCTAATCATCACTCCAGGATTTAACATTATCGTTCTTGGTTGCTTTAGCTTTTGAAGGCTTGCATTTGTGGTGCTTGTTTCTGAAAAAGATGCAGTATCGTCTTTTCTAATCAAAAAATCTCTTGCTCATACACAAGATCTCTTGCTCATCAAGTCTGATGTGAAAAAGAGACAGAAGAGCTGACTGTGTTACATGAAGCAGGAGATATCAGTAATTTCATCACTGTGTTTCAGTTGTGCCACAAACTATTAGACTCGTCTTTTTCTTAAGAAACTTGACGAACTGTCATACAAATCCTTCAGGAATAGGTAATCTAATAGTATTTCTAATATATAATATTTTGTTTTATAAAATCTGAAAGCTTGTCTTATCCTTCAGATTTCAAAGGCACATCTGATCCATTGGACTTGTTAGATTTTGAAATCTCTGTTTCATGACAGTATTATGAATCTAGCTATGCATTTCATGTTTATTTAAGAGCTACAAAAATTGTGTTCTATGTGAAAAAGTAAAATGAATTGTTTTTTAAGGTCTGGTTAATTGTAAAGCTTCTGTTCTTAAGGGTTTGAACCCATTGATTCTTTCGCTTCCGAAACATGTTACACTTCCTTTAGCATATTGGTAGAGGCAGGTACCTGATTGAATATGCAGAGAATTTCTAAATCCCGTAGTGATATTTTGATCAGGGAAGGGGTGCTGCATCAGCATTCAGAAATTTGCAAAGCACTTGGCTTTATGTGTTGTTTTTGCTTAGAAGTGGAACTGGGCAAAAAAACTGGCTAGGACAACAGGTGTGATGCTTTCTGTTGCACTGAAGAGACAGTTTCTGCTAACGACTCATGCCCAGAGTACATGGGAATTGATCCATTAATTTTGGAGTCCTCGTTTGAGTAACTATAACGGCATGGACGTTTGCAGGATCACAGCATTGGAGCACTGGGCAAACATTTAAGCCTGTGATAATCACTTTTACTGAAAAGGGTGAAGCTGCTGATTTGCATCATTGTTTTCAAAATTACACTCTTATTTGCTGAGCTTTACATGGATCTGTGAGATAGATCATTGTCAACATGACGTGTTGCTTCAAGCAGGAATGGAGAACTGGGAAATAGGTGAATGAATTTCAGACAAATAAAGCACAGGTGTCAACATGCAGCATGGGAAACATTGAGTTACCTGCTATGTGCATTGTTCAAATCCACGCTGAGACACTCTGTTAGGAATGCAGCAGTTAGGTAAATCCTATGGCACTAGCCTGTGGCCTTGGCTTGGAAAGCGGGCTGGTCAGTGAGCCGGGCTGCTGCACGTGCTGGCAGCAGAGATCTGGCCCATGACGCCTCCAGCACCCTTCTTTCTGCAGGAGATTTGTGCTGGTGAAGGTGTTGCACAATAATCACTATTCTGTATGTTGGATATTCAACCAACCAGTTACCTGAGATCAATGTGATGGCTACAAGTCACTTTGCTGGACTATAGTAAGGTCATAATAGCATAGCATGTTTCGGTGTCTCTTTTGGTATAGAAGAAATTACCTCAAATATTGATAATAGAAGCAAACGATGAACTGCTTGTTTCAGTTTCTTGATCAGCTGCAGTATCAAAAAGCATAATTCTGCCTCAAAGACTGTATGATAAAGAGAACAGTTCCCATGTAAAGCACTGTAGAGTTTTACAACAGATGTCCAGATTTCATTCTTGGGGTCTTTCATTTTACTATCTTTTCTTTTGGGGAGGACTTTAGCACAGAGAAGAATTACTTTTACTTAGAGATAACCTGCTCCAGGGAAGCTGTGGATTATAAAATTTCACTTGAGAAAACTGGAAGGGAAAAGTGCTGCTCAAAAGAAAGGAATGCTGGGGTAAAAGAAATCACTGACTAAGAAAAATGTATTTTAAAAGCTTGAGGAATTAACTGATGCAAAGAGATCATGGAGATACAATCCTTCCATTTTGTGAATAATTGTAACCTTGAGGTAAGGTCACATTTAATTAACTTACCAGTTGTTGTAAAACTCTTAGGAAAGCATTCCTTATTATTAGTCACAGCCAATAGAATATTAAGTATTATGTCTCTTTCCATCTTTTCAAATTAGTCCATTACACACAGAATTAAATGCAGAAGACACTGGAGGATTTAAAACACATTTTACTCATTAAAAGTTATTGTAAATGAGGACATGTGTCTCTTAATGAGTTCTCAAATGCCTACAATTCACTGTCAACTAATCTAAAAATGTTTTCTGCGTCATTGAAAGAAGTGGGTCTAAATTACAAACAACAATGGAAACATATTATGAAATACCTTCATCTCATCCTTTTAAACTAAGAAATATATCTGATACCTTTAAAGTGCAGAAATATTTTCTCAGCTGTCAGTAACTCTTAATAGGAATAAATGACCTTAAAGAAGCTAATGGATGGAAAAAGGCTTAAGGAAAACTCATGCCCATAAACAAATTGAGCAAAACTTTGTGATACTGATTTACTCTGGAGCACAATTTTCTCAGCGTTCACCCGTTCCACATGTCCAGTCCTTTGCCCAGTCCTGCTTCTAGTCAGTTGGCCATTAACTCATTTATTTTGATCTTAAAAGTAGCATACAGTAGCATACAGTACAGAGTTTTGCTGAGCACTTCAACATCTTCCGTGCTTAGGGTGCAAGTGAACTAACCACACCAAAACGCAACAAGAAGATCACAACCACGTCACAGAGAGACGATTGGGGCATTAGTATGGGTTACTCTTTTTTTTTTTTTTTTTCCATCCTTACTTGTCTACATTAGCACAGAAAGGCTCTTTTGGCCAAATTATTTCAAAACAACTGATTTCTGCTGAGATCAGGATAATCAGTGGAGACGTGCACCTTTCTGTGCCTAATGAGCTGTCCTTACAAGAAGAATGCCCCAAATCTTAGCAGGGGAATCTGCCTCCACTACTTGTCTAAATAATAATTTTCAAGAAATCGGATTGTCTCCTCTCTGCTGGTATTAGTCGTGACAGGATATCCTCTCAGATGGGCTAATGAAGTAAGAATTGTGCATAGTTTCCTCATTTCCTGCAGAAACTATAAAAATACTAAAGCACTAATGGAGTTTTAATGATATAATATCCTAGAACTCATAAGGGTTTTTTTCCACTTAAAATGGTAGTTTTCTGGGTCTCATTTGGCATAGCAGTCTGCCTTTTTTCTTGAAATGGTTTACAGACTGAAACCATTTAAAGCACATATCCAATTTAAAAAATAATATTTACAAAAAAAAAATCTTTCTTACGCTGTGTTGGCCTAGTCAAGGAGTAGCTGGCTATATGATTTTGGAACTGCTTTTAAGTTCTAAAATAAACGTCATGACATTTGTGAACATTTCATTGACTGCTTTAACTAACACTGTTGCAATGAAATCATTTCTTCAGCACTTCTCGATTTGCTCCATGTCTCATTACCTTCCTGTTCTACAGGATTGCTTTCACTGCCTTGTTCCCATTCATGTCCTCATTTCGAAGTTAGTGCCCCCGTATTTATGTTGTTTTTTCTTTTTTGTTACAGCTGTTTCACTCCTATCCTCCAGCTGTATCAGGTATTCCTCCCATGATTCCTCCAACTGGCCCTTTTGGCTCGCTACAGGGAGCATTTCAACCCAAGGTAAAAAATAATGATAAAAATATATTGTGATTATTTTTAAATATATATCTGTTACTATTCAAATACACCAGTGTTGTGATTCCACCTAGATTTAGGCTTAGAATTTACTTCAAATTCTGGAACAGTAAATTCTCCTGGGCAATAAATCGATTTGAGTTACAGTAACCTAATTCCACAGAGGAGAATTGGCTTTTTCTAAATTTACTATGAAGGAAAGTTATTTCTCATTAGGTTCAGATATATCTACATATGTAATTTTTTAAAAAATACATAGTGGCATAGTTAACTTTAGAAGCAAAAGAATTAGTGCCTAGGTAACATACGTTAATGTAAGGTCATGGAATAATCATCATTTTTTTAAATGGTGCTTATTATTGTTTACTCATTTACATAATTATCTCCTAGCTTTGCTATAATGCCGTACAGTAATTTAGTTCTCCTGTCATATGTGATAGCTAAATGTGATGTGTTTTGTTCCTTTTTTTCTTTTGTTTTTGTCAAGTCACGTCACTCTTGATTTATAAGTGGAATGAAATCAAGTTCTGTAGCCTCTAGTCTTTGCAACTGAAGACTGAAATCAGGCCTGAAATTTCTGTGGAGACACCTTCCCTCTTAAATTGCCCCATCCACTCTAATGACTGAATATGTAAATTGCAGTTCATTAGTGGAATTCTTCATATCTATGGTAATCAGACTGTTAACAACTCTGCTGCTAATTGTTAGTTATCCCGTGGCTGATTTCTTTCTTCTGCTTTCTAATGTAGAAAGATGCTCTGTCTAAATTGATTTTTTTTCTCCAAAAGATGCATTTTGTTAGATCAGCTGAATATTTACACTTAAGGCATAGGAAGAGTCTGATTTTGTTCAACTGGATGTTGCCATTTCCTGGTATCTGTGTGTTAGCAATTCATTGTGGATGGGGAGAACACTGGAGAGCAATGGAAGTTTGAAAACTGAGATGGTGGTACATGTACTACTAAGTTATGATTTGCTGTTAAAAATTATCTTCATTGCTTAATCGATGTTAATTATAAGGAAATGTTCATTACTTATTACTTTTTTCCATAATGTTTTACTCATTAATACTTTCTTTCCTTGTGATGCTTCCAGACTTCCAATCCTATTGATGTTGCAGCCAGACCTGGAACCGTCCCACATACCCTTCTACAGAAAGATCCACGGGTCTGTATTTCTCTAGAGTAAAACTATTCCTGAGCATGCTGAATGCTGGAACTGCCATCAGCAGTATGCCCAGATTGTTACCTTAATACTGAGGCTTAACCTGAGCTACTGAAGTCAATGGGAACTTCAGTATTTTTGTGAGAACAACTCAGAACTTAATCATTATTTCTGCGTATCATTAGAAAAAGCAAATGGAGTCGATGCAATTGTGGAGCTCCCCTCTTTCTGTTATTTGGCAACCCTAAAACCTCAAGGGTAAAGGCATAAAGCGCAAATCAACTTTGAAATGTTCAGACCTCTTCAAGATTTATGTTTATACTCTGTAATTGTTTTTTAATGTGAATAATGACAGTTATTCCCTTGGTTACTGTCTTATTGATTGCACCAATGAACTACGGATGCACTTTATTGATCGTTTGGTGCCATTGTGTTTTTAAGTTCTGGTGTTTCTGAACAGAATTTGTTGTCTCAGCACTTAATCTTTTAGCATTTTTTTTCCTGTTCTTTGTGATTATCAATGGGTCAGTTTTATGGCTGAGTTAATACACATTGATTGCAATAGGGAGCATCTTATTTTTAGCAGAACTCTCTGACAAAAGCAACTGAGAGCTCTCCTGAAAAATCCATGCTGATATGGCTCAACTTTAAAGTAGTGCAGCACACTTCTTTGAGTTGTGCCAATCCCAATAGTTTTGTGTGAGCTGGTGCTGTAGTTGGGCTTTCTACCAAAAGAACCCGTGTATTTTTGTGTCTGTTCGTGCCATCTAATGGAAGAGATAACGATAGGCTCCCTCCATTAAGTCATTTAGCTTTATGCTTCCTTTCACATCCTAGTGTAGTTTCGATTCTTTGGAGATAATGTATAGTGCCATCAATGAGGCTGCAAAGAACCTTTTATGCCTATAAATCTCCTTTCCCTTTCAGTATTGCATTTTAAGAAAGAGCAACCAAACAAACCAGAAATACCAAATGAATTTATTTTTCATTATTAATTGTTGAAGCACGAGCAAAAGGAAGACAGTAAAAAATAACCTAGCAGAAAAACCCAGGCCATCCAAAAAATAATAATGAGAAAATTGCTTTTTATACAGATACTTGTTTATCAACATCTGCTCCCGTAAGTCAAAGCCATTCCCCGCCAGAAAAACAGTCAGGAAAACAGGAAAACTGAGCACTGTGCTTTTAAAGGCACAGGTAGAGCACACAAGAGCACTGGTTTTTGGGGGCCCAGCCAAAACACCCCTCAACCTCCCTGCGCTGCTTGTGTCCACGTGGCTCTGGAAGACGGGAGCACAAACTTGTCCACAGGACAGAGCTGCATTTTGCTTCAGATTAGTTAACCAGTCGTTTTTGTAGCATTAAATCAACAAATTAATGCTGATGCTGGGGGATAAAACGCTCTGTGAGACGCTTGTTTAGCTGCTTGTCAACACTTAGGTACAACAGTCATGGGGGGAGGGAGCCCAGCTCTGCCGTGGAGGCTACTGCCTAATTATTATCCAAAAGGGCTTCATTTGAAAGTAAAATGATAACATTTTAATTTCATCTCTTAATGAAGCAATACAAATTTGTTAATTAGCGCAATTGTTTGAGTGACAGGCATGTAACCAAGCTGTCATTTCTTCTTCACAGTTGACAGATCCGTTCAGACCCATGTTGAGGGTAAGAAACCTTCTCATGTTACAGTTTGTCAAGCTCGTCTCAGTCCCCACTGGGTTAAAGCAGCAGACTAATTATGAAGAGATGCTGCGTTTCATCTGGGGGATTTTGCACTTTGTGTAATGCTCAGCGTGGTCAGTCTTTCGCATGCATTTTGTGGTCATTTGAGGAAAATGTGCAGTTTTAAAACTGGAAGTTGCATGTTGTTCTCTGCGAGCCATTGCAACTGAGAATTCTTAAGGTTGAATATGGATCCCCTCACATGGTTTCCACAGCCAAACCTGCAGGCATCTCCTCCCTTGTGATTTCATTGTGGGCTGGAGGATTTTTTTTATTGTAGATTGTCAGTGCTTCCGTGTGGTGCTCAAGATGGTGCTGCCACCTAATTTTATTACTGTCAAATTTATACAGACCATCCAGGCCATCTTAGATTAAGCATGAAAAAATCCAGTCTTACAGCCATTCTAAAGTTTTCTTTGATTAATTTTTCCAAGTATTGGAGGTCTGGATTTTGATTGTTGCAACCAAATGAATTCCTCAAATCACTGTTGTGCCCAATCACAGTGAATAAGCAATAGGCTTGAATTTGGGTGTGTGTGTGCACGTGCACATGGGAGGTTGAGTTTATGTTTGATTGTGGTTTTGATGTTTGGTTGATGTACATCTTTCAGGTGTGCAGAGCCTAGGCACTGGCTGTACTGCATTTAGGATATCAGGAGCTTGAGTTGCTCCCTGAATCTAACACATTTAATTAAATGCAACCGTCTTTAAGTGTATGCAGGAAACATTAAGTGTGTGGTTAAGTACAGATAGGTGCCTAGTTATCTGGAATGGGGAAAGTTTGCCCAGTATGAGTCCTTTCCAGACATAATTTCCAGGTGTTCTGAATTGAGTACAAAATCCACAGAGAAGCCAAATAGCATTTTCTGGCTCTGTCTCCCTCTCTGCTCTCCATGATTTAAAGTATGCTGCCAGGAAGGATGCAAAGAACCAGGTCAAGCCATTTCACTTTCTCAAAGGGTGTGTATGGATGGAGTTCAAAACCTTTCCAGTATAGTCTTCAGCCAAAAATTTGGAGGTACAGGCCAGCAATTCTATGAGTTTGAAAAACAGATTGATCTTCTTAAGTGCTTTTATTTTCATCACCTGGGGAAAGTCTAGTCTTGGAAATGTTGCAGTTTTAGAAATGAGCTTCATGTTCGGTTGTGAAGCGGTCTGCGTGTTCAGAGCAGCTGCTGATGGGCTTGTGGTTTCTGCATCCCAAGCCACAGCTGCAGACAGGAGTATCAGAAGGAGGCAGGAGTGCACAGAACGGGAGCGTGGGTTCCTGCAAAACCAGGAAAACTTGTAAGCAGGGCACAAATCCTCCAGGGAGGACAGAAAGAGAAGGCACCAGAGGGTGCCCCTTGTTTTTGCACTGGCTTGGTGTGTCCCCTACCCCAAAGAAGATGGAGCTGAGAGCTGGCGAACCCAATTGCTCTGCCAGGTTCTCAGCCCTCAGCCCATGCTGGCCTGGGCATTGCAGCAGCCAGAGTAGAGGGGATGCCCTGGCTGTCCCCAGGGCTACATGGGCTGGGGACATCAGCTGCCATCAGCCAGCGCAAGCCCCAAACACTGGGGAGGAACCAGCTAGTGGGAGCCAGTTTCTTGCTAGGCTTTTTTGGGATGCAATGTCTACCAGCTCTCCATTTTTTTTTTAAGAAAAGCATTTAATTGACAGTATTTGTTGCTTTTGACTAGAGTAAAGCATCACAGGTCTTTGAAAGTTAATGATTTGTGTCATATTTCTGTTTTTTTTTTTCCAGAAACCTGGAAAATGGTGTGCTATGCATGTTCACATCGCCTGGCAGATATACCATCACCAACAGAAAGTCAAGGTCAGTCCTGGCACACCTATGTTGGAGGCAGATTGCACAGTGCAAACCACTGGGAGAAGGAGGTTTTGCCTTTCACTGCTAGCCATGGGTCCTGCCTTCTTAAAAGAGCTGTGTGTAGCACTACAGCCTAAGTTGCCGGTTTTGTTGTGATGGCATGCCTCAAATCAAAAAATTAAAGGTGGTGTCTCAAGGGAATACCTAAGATGCTAGGCAGCAAGGATCCCAGCTCTTCCATGCTCACCAGTTTGGAGCTAGAAAGAGCCAAATGGATGTGCCTTTGAGCTACAGTATTTATTTTATTTATGGATGAAGACATGAAGATATCGAGATTACATTTTCTTAAGTGATCCAGAGACGCTGGGATAGGTCTCTCCTTCCTCTTACTGATGATCTGGGGCATGAGGCAGGTAGGGAGGTTTCTGCCTGCAGAGCTGGGAGTAGCTGGACTGGGCAGGCTGGCAAAGTGTATCAGACACTGATGGTATCCAGGCACTCTCAAACTGCACTGAAAGGATAGAAATAATTTCTTCGTTCCACACACTTGAGGATTCTTCTTCCACATCACTTGAGGTGATGCAGATAATGTGACCTTGCTGTTACGGTGGCCTGATATGGCCAATCTGGGCTCTCTCCTGAAACATATGTAATATACTCATTTAAAAATTGGTATTATTTCCATTGTTACCTTAACTTTGTTGTTGTTGCATTAGAACTTTGCAGAGGTTTTCTTCCCGTTAAAATATTTTCACTGTAGTTGTCACTGAAAAATTCTGTGTTGCTTCTGGATTTGTTAGCTAGTTAAAAGTCATTAGAGGTTAGTGTTTGCTTCTGTTCATATTTCTGCTTCAGGGGTCAGTAGTTTTTGATAGAAAGTAAAATTAACAGGGAGTCTATAGCATTTTGCAGCCTGTGTATCTAAGTGAATTGTGTAAGACAGAGCTGTACGAATATGAAGATGTTGAACAGCTACAAAAACTTGCAGCTAATAGAGTTTAAAAATAAGCCTTTTAAACAAGGTTGACAGGTTAATTTGCTGCAGTAGATGTATCTTTCTTCTCTGCTTCCTTATGTTTCCCCTGCTAGTGATCTTCGTTCATCTTCCCATTATCAAAAAAGACAAGATTATAGACCCAGAGAGTTATATGCTCTTTTTTTTTTTATTTTACTGAAAAGGTATTTTCTAGAAATTAAATTATTATTCCCATGTTATCTACATCCTTTGAATCTTCTTTGATTTGATATTCAGAGAGAGGTCATGCTGCGGTATTTATAACTCCTAGTAAATGCTTTCATGCTGCCATTGGTTTTAGCTAAGACTTCTCTGCACTTGCCTGTTAGGGAAAAAAAAAAAAAAATGATAATGGCCAGAAGTGCAGGAAAGGATTTTATTCGACTTTGTGGGGCTGCAGATGACAACTATTTCAGGAATAACTGGGATATGTATTTCATCATTCCAGTTTGGCTGGACAGTGAGGTTTGCCTGCAGTGGATAAGCCAGGTGGGTTGAAGTTGGTGGTTCATCAGATTCACATGCAGAAGCAAAGCCCTCTCCTCTCCAGGCAGCCTGGAAAGGTGAAACCTCCTCAACTAGAGGCAGAAAGGCAAGTGCCAAACACAACCCTTCTGAGCCCAGGGAAAATCGCTTGCAGCTGGAGATGCTGTTCACCTGCTCGAACTCTGCAGCAAGACTTGGGTAACCCGCGTGCACACCCAGAGAATTTCTCAGATCCAGGGTCAAACACCACTTTGGGGCCCAGTGATTGTCCTATGCCTCTTGAACTGAGCAGCATGTTGTTGTTAGGGCCTGGATTCAAGGGGGAATTTATGCACCATAACTGGCCCGCTCTTTTAGGAAAGGACTTAAGACCTGAGGTAACATGGCGTGAAATTAGTGCAGACATTTGCATTGATTTTAGTGGGCCTGGAATTAAGATGTTACACATTGGCTGGACCTGAAAGACATTCATAAGGATTATCACACTGAACATAAAATGGGCATAAGATAAATCTGAACCGTTTTCTTTTGTATCATTTTAAAGTAAACCATTCAAAGTAAAACATCCAAATTCTCTTAAGATGCCTTGGTATTCCTGTTCATCTTGAGATAGGGGGTTTCTTCATTGTTAGGACAGCACCATTCATATGGCTGCAATTAAAATTCTAGTTGGCTTTTGATATTTTGGAGTAATGCTTTTCCAGAAGCTTGTAACTTGATGGTTTAAAAAAAGAGTTCATAGCATAAAAAATCCAGTACACAGGCTTCAACAGAGGTATTTGTGTTTTTGGAAGTTTCTTCAATTATTCAACCATTATTGGACTACTGAAAATGCACCCACTAAGGATTACACAGGACCTGCCCCTACAGTAGAGCATTTTTTGCATTTCAATATTTTTGAAGTCGACTATCTCCAAACAGTGAAAAAGCCCCTCTTTGTTCTTTTTCTGTTCTCATAGCGCCGTAGACATGTTATTAGCACTTGAAAAACAGCTACTAGGCATGCACATTAACTTGGTCATAACTTTTTAATATGCATATTTATATCATTGTAATAGTCTGTTACTCTGAGCTGGCACAGTATTAAATATTGATTTATAAAGCGTAGCATGCTCCAGAATTACTGTTAAGATCTACTGGTTCAGTGTTAGACATTTGTAAATCCTTCCAACTGACCTGCACAATTAATCAGCAATCTGTGTTTAGGGAGTTCTGACAACGGGGGTAATTGGGAATTTGGTTTTCTTCTTCATTCTATAAAACTGTTGAAGTAGAGACCACCAAAGTGAATATTTGTCACAAAAAAGAGCCCATCCTTCATCCAGCTATTATTTTCAGTACAGCCACCTCAGCAGAATTATCATAAAAAATGAAGTCAGCTCAACTGTAGTATCATACAAATAAAGCTGAGGACACAAGTGTTGTGAGGTTGGAAGGCAAGCGGTCAAACAGCGCTGCAGGTCTGCGCATCTGCCACTTGGTTCATTTTAGTCCTTGACGTGCTTGATTGTACTCTGAGAGGCACCAAGTGCACATGAGGTATTTCTGGATTTTGGCTTCACATTTAAATTTAATGTTTCTGGTATCTGTCGACTTGGCATTGCCTTAACTTTCTAGCAAGTGCTTCGTGCAGTTGGAAGAGGGTCATTGGCAGCTGTGGCTGGTAGCAGTTGATGCTTTCACCCTCCTTTTAACATGCCTGCCCACTCTGGATTAAGTCCAAATCAACGTTTGGTTCCAGCTTTGCTTTTTTATTATTTTAAGATAGGCTGATGCTTATGGCTCAACACGTGTTGAAAACCTCTGTACATGTTTATGCTCATCCTTAAAGTTGAGTCTGTGCTGAAATGCCCTGCTCCAAAGGGATGGATGTGAGCGTGTATGAAGACACTCTGCTGAACCTTACAAGAAACATCCATTGAGAAGCTGAGGTTCTCTGTTTTGGAGTCTCCCTTCCAGGAGAATAGCTGTGCATCTATCCAGGGGCCTCAGCTTTAACACTGTTGGTAAAACATCAATTACTAGGAATAAATTGCTTCGCTTACATGATTCTGAAACCTGCCTTTTAGGACAGTCTCCTCCAAATCCTGTTTTTATATTTCAGAAACAGATGCAGTCGGATCCACACAAGCTGGACTTTGGCCTGAAACCTGAATTTCTGAGCAGGCCACCAGGTCCCAGCCTTTTTGGAGCCATCCACCACCCCCATGACCTGGCCCGGCCCTCAACTCTCTTCTCCACAGCCAGTGAGTACTGAGAAGTGAAATCTTCTTGTGGCACACACATTAAAAATGATTCTAGCCAGACTAACAGAAAGTTTCCCAGGTGCTTTGGCTTGTGTGGCTCTCTGCAAAGCATGCCGGGGCTAAGTCTACTTGATACACATTTTAAAATGATATTATAATTTTAAGCAACATGCTGAAATGCCGTTACACGTTGTAAATGGAGGAACATTTCACACAGTGGTATGTGATGCATCATGGAGGTGACAGGTTGTAAATATGCTGTAGATCTTGTATGGTCTTTTTTTTTCCATACCTCCTTACACTCCAGCTGGGAATTTCTGTTCAGAAGTGGGGCTGTGATTTGCATGGGATCCTGACCTGAAGAACCCCTGCAACAGAGTTTGTCTCCTTGGTGTAGGGCAACTTCTGCTCACGTGAACGATCGTTTAAGAAGTGACAGTGGAGCCCAGTGCACGTTGGGTCCCTCCCCACATCCTCTGCTAGGAATTCATCCCGTTGCTTTGTTTTGGCAGGTGGGGGTCATCCGGCTGGCACCCCTTTCGGCCCTCCTCCTCATCACAGCAACTTCCTCAACCCAGCTGCTCACTTAGGTAAGTGCAGTTGCAGATTCACTCTGTAAATAACTACCCACCAATACAACTTGGAGAAACCTTCCTTCTTGCCGTGCTCTGCTCTGGCCTCTTACACTGGGAGTACCCCCTGGACTGACAAGTGGCTCATTTGTTCTTTCCTTATCCAAAAGGAAGGAGGTCTTTAAGGTCTTGTGATCTGCCCTTGAGTGACTTGGTTAGTCAAAAACAGCAAATGGGCATTTCAGAAAGGAAGCATCCAGGACACCAAATATTGCTAGTTAATAAGGCAGTCTGCTGCTCTGAGGGGCATCAGAGATGAAGACTTTAATTTAGTATCATATTTTGCACAGGGAGGGACTTGGCAGGGTCACTATGCTGACACAACAAACTCCTGACGTAGGTTTGTCTCATTCTGCACGAGCTTCCATGCAGCTGCCCTAGGAACATGCTAGGCTTGCCCTTGCTCTATCATCTGTGCTAATTAATATCTATCAATAATAGTGCCATCAAAATCATTAAATTCACCAAAAATGTGAGAAGAGGTTGTTTCATACAACTTTCCCAACGGATCAGATAAGCCACCTGTATTCTATATAGCTTATCTACTAAAAATAAATTTATTCCAACATTTTCTTCTCAGATTTTATGCTATTTTTCTTACAGAAATGCTCTTATCAAGAGCATTGCAAAATGTTCAGCCCACTGTGACATATCAATAGAACTGGACATTTTACTTGTATCCTGACTACAGCTTAGGCAATGGGAGTGAGGCATAGCCTAAAGGTGTTCTGCGCAGGAGTGCCAGAGTTATTAGTGATAAGAGTGTTGCTAGTCAGGGACACTTCCCGAGAAAAAACGTGAAAGAAATTGGAAGGAATTAGAGGTGGAAGTGAATAAAAGGGAATATAAGTGGAGATGGTTGCAGATTTAAAATGAATTGTCTTTTGCTGCAGTACAGTCCTTAACATCTTGGTTTTGTTTGAAGTTCTTTTTTTCCCCTAGTAAACTAATGCCGTGTGTACCAGCATAAAAAAAAGATTATATATTTTATTTTTCATTCCCCTCTGCCCTTTTCAAATGCCACTGTGTTGTGGAGGACAATGCTCAGCTAGTGCTGGACACAGACCTAATGCAGCCGGGTAACACCCCAGTGCTGTCTCACCATCACCAGCGTGTCAGGGCGCTTCAAGCGTTTCCGTTGCTTTGCAGAGCCTTTCAACCGGCCGGCGTCGTTCAGCGGGCTCACGGCAGTGGGCAGCAATGCCTTCGGGGGACTCGGCAACCCAACAGTTAGTGAGTAACCTCTTTGCTTACGAATTCGAGTTTGCTGTGTAATTCAGGATATTGAGTGGTAGTGACTGTTTGCTGTCTTTTTTATCTGTTGCTTACATCACATACTTGTAACGGATGGGAATCTAAAAAACTCTTTTTTTTCTTTTAAATAGCAACATGTTTTGATCATTAGTAAAGTATTTTCTATTAGTTCCTTTTAAGTTGGGTTCAATATATTGCTAAATGTCACCATTACATTCTTTGGTCCAAAAGTAAAAGAATAAGAACCCACAAGTTTAAAGGAGTTTGCAAAATCCTTATGGGCTTGTTGCATGGTCAAAAGCAGTTAATGTACCCTGCTTATCATAATCCCTAGCTATGGATGAGAACTCTTTTTTGTTCCTTTTTTTTTTTTTTTTTTCCCTTTGTCACCAGTAATTCAGGACATATGCCTGGAAAAGATCACTAACCTGCATTTATTTGTCCAGGATCATCAACATTCCTTTAGATTTGGCCAGTCACAAAAGACCATCCTTTTAAAAATTGCTCTTTCTCCATGCTTCAAATCTGGCATGATTTCGGTCCATTATTTTACTTTGGCTCAGGATCAAATGCAACAAGTTGCATTATTTACATTCAGTATTACTGATCATTTCCTGGTGTTTTTCAAGTATTTGGAATAATTGCAGTGTTATCCTAATACTTCATACCGTGTTGATTTTATCCACAGAATTTGCCCTTCCAATTAAAACAGCTGTCAGATGCCTACCCGTTTTTAGGAATGAGACCCTCTAATGAATCTCTGTTAATTTCCTTTCCTTTTCCAGCTCCCAATAATATGTATTCATTTTAACTCTGAGTGCTGTAAAAGTTTTTTTGGTAAGTACCTTCACTAGAGCATACCTTTTTCTTAAACCTTTTTGTTTTCCACTTCACCATTTCAGCACCCAACTCAATGTTCGGCCACAAGGATGGCCCCAGTATGCAGAGCTTTAGCAACCCTCACGAGCCCTGGAACCGGCTGCACCGAACTCCTCCTTCGTTCCCGACCCCTCCGCCCTGGCTGAAGCCAGGAGAGCTGGAGCGCAGTTCATCTGCTGCAGCTCATGACAGAGATAGAGATGTAGATAAACGAGACTCATCTGTTAGTAAAGATGACAAAGAAAGGTACGAAAGAACACTTCCAAGAATTGTCTAGTTCAAAGCGTGGGGCTCTGTTCCGCTTTTAACCCTTCCCAGCCTGGCACATTTTTAAACCAGAGCTTCGGTAGAGGAGCACTTGCAGAGCTAACACAATCCTGGCCTATGATGCCAGGCTGCCACTGTGGAAGATAGAGATTTCCAACTCAGGTGTTCCCTGCTGCATCTGTTTCTCTTTTTGCTTCCACCACAGCTCATCAGAAGCAGCTTTGCTGGAGTTGAGTTCAGCCAGTGTTAAGCGCGAAGAGAATCAGACCCATACAATGTGTTCCCTTGGGGGTCACATTTTCATAGGTCTTTTGAAGACTTAGCATGTAGACAGGTGCCTGACAGGATGAAAAAAACAAGAAAAACAAGATATTACAAATTCTATCAGACACTTATCTGCACCTTTTTATGCTTTAAATACCTTTGCAACTCTGATGCTAACTGCAAAATAAATCCCCTTCCCCAAAAGATCGACTGACCAGAGGGAGCACTGCTCAAGTTGTTAAATTGGAGCATTAGAAAATGCACTGCACTGGTATGTCCTGTTCCAGGACTACAGTAAGTTTCAGTGCTTGCAGTTTGTTAAATCAGCCCTACATTCCCTCAAAAGAGCCACACGCACTCATGCACTGCTGTCACACACCTCTAGGCACAGCTTTACTCAGTGTTTTACATGGACTTGCACTCTAACATGTCCAGGCTGGGAAGGGTTAATGAAAAGTAAAACCTGGTCATATTTTTTTTGTCAGGACTGTTCCCATTATACAGTTAACTCAGTAACAATTCCTCTTAACATTTAAGTGCCAAATTATAAGAATTTGCCATTCAGCAAGTGTCATGCCTTCCTTGAAAAAGTGCAGAGAGGCTGATTTCAGCTTTGTCAGTTGTGGCTTAATGGCTCTCCTGTAAAGTTTGCACAGTACTTTACTACATAATGGCTATCTGTTTCTAATTTCTTAATGTAAAAGAATGTTTAGGAGATGTGCTTTCTGACTTCTCTGTCACTAACACAAATATACGCCTTAGTAGCCTTTTCTAAAAGAAGTTATGCTAACACATTAGATATTCTAAAAATACATTTAAGAGCTTTTCTACATTATTTTAAAATGTGAAGAGCAAGTCAAACTACAGATCTTTTCACCTACATTTCCATTTGGAATATTTTCTGTTTGGTAGCATAGCTTCATTATTTTCATGTCTGGTTTTAATGCTTCAAAATAAATTACTGTTAAAAATTGGGGATTCTGTCCTGCGAAATGCTTAAGCATGTGGGTAACTTTACTGGCTTGAATGGCAAAGCATTTTTGTTACTAATGACATGGTTAGACTGTAGAATTATGTGATGATTTCAGTTGCTCTTTTGTTGTTTTGTTATGAAGTGTTCCTACTGAAAAAAATCCCTTTCAGAAATATATTCCTTGCAAGCTGCTTTGGCATTGCCTGAATTCCATATCATAGATCAAAACATATTTCTTTTTAATAATTTGAGAGCTTTAAGAAGAAAAGAGCGTCATTCATGCTTGATACTTCTGCACAGTTACAGCTGCCAGTTTAGTACAGTACTGTTGTTGCTGGTCGAGTATTCCTGTATATTTGTCAGTGTGGTGTTTCAGGAGTTCTACTTTGCAGCATGCTCGCTCTGTTTCCTGTATGAGAAGATGCTGAAAGTCGCTTCATGGAACCCTTCTGTCTGTGCAGATAATGTCTGCAGTGGCCTGGGAGCCTCTCATACCTATTCCACCTCCAGTAGCACCTAGCCTCGCTTTCTAGCTGAGGTCCCAATCTCAGTTTCCTATTTTAGGCTAATGCGTCCAAGCAGGAACAACTGGGAACCACCCCTTTAGTTCTGATCCAATCTCATTTCAAAATCCATCAAGGATCTAACTTGATCAAGGGTCTGTCTGCCCCCAGCCTGAGTCTCCAGTCCATAGCCTTCATTTGTCTGTCTGCTGTAGCCAGAGGAGAGACACGTCTTGGCTTGGCCCATCTACCCCAGGTACCAGCGGGGTGGATTGAATCACCCTCACGAGGCATCAGTAGCTCTTCCCTGAGAGCCTCTCTTTCCCAGGGAGTTCCAATAGCATGGAGCTAGCCTCCATGACCCTTTCCCAGGTGCAGGCTTGGCTGCTATCCCCACTTTCTCTTGGGGTATGTTTGCACTGTTTGTCTTTGGTTTTAAGGACTCCATTACACCAGTCCAGCATTAGAAAACAATCAGTAAAAGCAGCTGGTTTGCAAAGTAGGATTTATTCCTTCTCAGTGGTATTTAATTTCAAAGGTGTCACTGAGCAATCCCGTTCTAACGATGACGTTGATGCATATGTCATCGTAGAACATTAAAGGTAACAGGAACCTGATGATTTTTTAATTGACATAAATGAAGAAAAATACTTGTTTTGTGCAGTAGCTTTTAGTATAGCATGCAGCCGCAGAACATTGTTAGTAATAATAAGGGAATTTGAGGACGTGATCTTAACTTTCAGATTTGAGGAGATTGAGGCTTAGAGCTTTACGCATATTAGCCTGAAAAACCCATGGCAGATTTGAATATAACAAGGTCCTAATGATTCCCTCTCTAACCTCTGAACTACAACGCACTTAACTGAGCTACAGAATAATCAATAGCCCCTGGAGATAATACCATCACTATAACTGGACAGAGTGGAATTGGCAAAGACAGATGGTTAAGTGGAATTGGCAAAGACAGATGGTTATTTTTGTTGCACGTATTTTTCTTTAGTTACAGAAATTGCCTGTTATTTTTGCTAAATTTTATGACCAGTTTTAAGAATATGAATTACATAGAAAATTGATTAAATATCAGTGAAAAGACTCAGTGAGCTCCCCTAGTGAAATCGAACAATTAAAAGTACCCTCTAAACTAGTCCCACAAGCAAAATAAATAAAAGGCTGTGTACTGCAGCGTCCACATGCCAGTGCTTTCCCTGGAAAGCAGGAGAATTGAGTCTTTGTGTTGAGAGCGTTCACTGGATTGCCTTTGTACAGCCTCACTGTGTCCAAACCTGGAGGCTGTTTAATCAAATCCCTCAGCATTTGCTGGAGAGCAAGAGGAGGGAAATTAGAGCCAGGATGCAATTTCCAGACTGTTTAGATCATGGTCAATCAAAGCAGAGCCCAATACCGAGGAGTTAATTGGTAGTCAGTGCAGACTAGGCAGTACTGGTATCAAATGCTCCAACTTACAAACCTTTTCCAGCAGCTGCATTCTGGACTCTGAGGACTCCCAGAGGACCTCGGATGTGGCCCATAAAAAGACAGTTTCAGCAATGAAGCCTAGGCACAGCAAAGGCAGAGATGCTTTTGGTGAGCCTCTTGCACAAGAGTTTCCCAATCCAAGGATGCTTTTCCTTTTTAGCAGTTGTTGCAGTTTCATCCTCCAAAAATAGAAACCTTATGCAGGGCAGCAGAGAAATAGGTAAGAAATACAGTATAGAGGAAGGAGCAAGGAACACTTTAAAGACAATGTAAAAGTTGCCTTCAATCAACCAACATCACTCATTTTGTCTAGAATGAGTTTCAACCTACCAGCCTCATCAGAGCTTGTGCAGATTACGCATTGCTAAGCAGAAACCGCATTACCCAACGAAAACACATGTGAACTGGAGCTGGTTGGAGTCTTCATCCTACCTGGCTGCTTATCCCTCACTTTTGCGTTGAGAAACAGTGTTGTCCATCATCCATTATGGAAGACAATTCCCATGTCCAGAAAACAGCATGTTTTCTGGCACTGAAATTCCTCTGGATGTCATTATGGAGAGACCCCAAATCACCTGTGAATTCAGGGACCTTTAGGACTTCAAGACTCCTACTGAAATGAACCGAAATCAGAGAGAGGTGAAAGTCACTGGATGTGAGGAATCGGTTTTACCTTTGTGAATTGCACTCATTCAAAATAGCAAAGCTGCTGCACTTACTGCTGCCAGCAATTGTGCCCAGAACAACAATTCTTTGTCAACAATGCGTTCTAAGGATGGTTGATGGAGGATCCATGCAGATATTTAGCTGTTGTTTGCTGCCAAGAGATCATTCTCTGCCCTGTTCTGCAGCGTAAATAGGTTTGAAAGGATGGAAAGAATTCAGGCTATTTGGCAACTTCTTGGCAGTGTCAGGGAGATTCACTGGCCCTAGCCCTTGGCTGCCTGCTCTACCCCAAAAATAAAGGCTAGGAAAAGAGATAGTGCTCTGAGAAGGAACTCTAAATGGTGTTTGCAGAGCCATCAGGATGATGGGCATAGAGGGTTGTTTTGTTCAGATATGGTCCAGGCATTTTGCCTGCCTCGGTTTTAGCTCCTGCACAGAGGCTCGTTTCACACTTTGGCCTGTTCAGAGATGGAGATGGACTCTCACTCTCAGTGGTAGTGTCCAGAGAGGTATGTTGTTTTCAAGCTCTTTTTAAGAAAAATTCTAAGAAGTAAATTGAATTGTGAGAAGTAAATTGAAAAGAAGGAACTAGAAGGATGAAGATAACATAGATAAGAAATTAGTGATGTATAGAGATTTAGGAATTTGAAGTCAATTGAGCAAAATGTCCATTTTTCCAAGTGTATTCTTAATAGAAAAAAATGGGTAAAATCATATTAACTGTGTAATTTGGATGTAATTGCTTTACCTTTGAGGATGAAGTTAGCGTGCTTTTATTTTTCTCTGTTCTCTTTCCAAACAGTTAACCTGTTTTCTTAAAAATGTGAGTATCAGAGCTAGATTCCCTGGGACCTTTCTCTTGGCTTTGGTGTTTGGATTCTCAATCAGATTATTCACAAAGCAACTTCGGGGAACTTCCTTCTCCTGACTTGATATAGTAGAATAGGCTTAGTTTAGAGATGGGATGTTCTGGGCTGTTTTGGAGCGATGCATTAGGCTGTGCATGTTGTTAGCTTTCTGCAAAGTGAGCAGAAAGCTGGACACCCCCAATGCTTTGTTTTATTTGCAGAGCTTCTCGAGCCTTAATGTTTACGCTTCTCTTTCTTCTAGGGAGAGCACTGAGAAGAGACACTCCAGCCATCCTTCGCCAGCACCTATCCATCCAGCAAACTCCCTCGGACATAATCGCAGCTCAAATGAGCAGATCAGGAGCCATTTGAATCCCGAGGTTCGAGAAAAAGAGAAACCCAAAGAGCGAGAGAGGGATCACTCCGAATCTCGGAAGGAAATTAATGTTGAGGAGCACAAGGTGAAGGACAACTATATTTCGGAGAAAGAAGGCCTGAGCCATGAAAGCCGCATGGTGGAAGAGTCTAAGCAAATGTCCAGGGTTCCTTCACCCTATGCTAGGCCCCCTGTTGTGGAGAGCACCAGGCCTAACAGTACTTCAAACCGTGAGGCTGAGAGGAAGAATGAGCCAGCGTACGATAATCCGAAGAAAAGCAGTGAAGTCAAAGTGAAGGAGGAGCGAAAGGAAGACCATGATGTTCAACCTGAGGGACCTCAGACTCATAGGTCATCTGATCAGCCACCACCTATATCTACAACATCTAACGTCCATCCAAGTCCTTTAGCGTCCATGCCCATGACTGTAGGTATGACTGGGATACATCATATGAATAGCATCAGTGGCCTGGATAGGACTCGCATGATGACTCCTTTTATGGGAATTAGCCCGATTCCTGGTGGAGAACGTTTCCCTTATCCTTCCTTCCATTGGGATCCGATGAGAGATCCCTTAAGAGATCCTTACAGAGAGCTGGATATTCATCGGAGAGACCCCCTGGGCAGAGACTTTTTGCTAAGAAATGACCCCCTTCATCGTCTGTCTACACCAAGACTATATGAAGCCGACAGGTCGTTCAGGGATCGGGAACCCCACGACTACAATCACCACCATCACCACCACCATCCCCTCTCTGTCGACCCTCGGCGGGAGCACGAGCGCAGCACCCACCTGGACGAGCGGGAGCGGTTGCACATGCTCCGCGAGGACTACGAGCACGCGCGCCTGCACTCTGTGCACCCTGCCACCCTGGATGGGCACCTGCCTCACCCGAGCCTCATCACGCCGGGCCTGCCGAGCATGCACTACCCCCGCGTCAGCCCCCCGACAGCACACCAGAACGGCCTCCTCAACAAAACACCCCCCACAGCAGCTCTCAGTGCCCCTCCACCTCTTATTTCCACCCTGGGACCTCGGCCTGGGTCTCCCAGGAGGACTACTCCTCTGTCAACAGAAATGAGAGAGAGGCCTCCTTCTCACACCCTCAAGGACATTGAAGCTCGATAAGCAGAGGGAAACTAAATCAAAACCATACAAAGAGGGACAGGACATTGTAAATGAGCATAATATAAAGACCTTCTTACTAGTCATTGATACAGACTGGGGACGTGACCCACTGTACCATATGTATAGACCTGAGTGCAAAGATTTTGAAATGTTTTTTTTTTTTGTATATTATATGTGGAAATTTTCCAGATCTTTTAGCCAAGTCCATATGTTCCTCGTGTCTCCTACTCTATTTTATTTCTAGTTTAAAATTTCAAAATTTGAACTGAAGAACAAGACCTTGATCTGAATGATTTGTCTAGAAACAAACCCACCACCAATGACAACCATACAGAGCTCTTTCAGACCAGAAGTGAAGACAATTGTAGATATTATGTAAAAAGATTGCTTCATAGGTTACTGGTTCATATATGCAAAAAGGGTAAGATGAAAGCTTTACTTTGTACAAATGTAAATAGATAAAATTAAGTAACATAATACATTAATACTTCTTAAACTGTGCTATTTGCAAACTTAATATTGATCAACACAGTCTGCTTATGCTGTGTTACACATATTGTTATAGACAGCTAAACCCCTTCAACTATGCAATGAATTTTAAGGCTTTTCACAAAAGCCTTTATAACTCGAAGGAGCCTTTTCAACACACAACATAATTAAAGTCATATTTTCCCTGAACAAGCTCGTCTGTAATAGAAACCTCTTTCTCTTGCTTGTTTTGGCGAAGAAACAACCCATTAGAAGTGTTAAGTTTTCTGTCTGAACACCTGCATCAAGATGCTGATGTTCCTGTAGCTCATGTATTCCTTAGCACCCATCAGGTTAGCAAGCTGTAATCACTAATACTGTAGTCATGACATATGGTTTTTCAGTCACATGAATCTGGGTTATACAGAGTAAGAATCTGGATATTTTCCAGAATTTCCGTCACCTGACATGTCCAATTTAGTTTGGGAAGAACATCTTACAATAGCCATTCATGTCTGTTTTTGTCATTGGTTTGTCATTGGTGTGTCATTTTTATTTGTACACACAGTTTCTCTTTTTTTTTTTTTGATTAAGTGATTTGTAGCTACTTTGAATCAAATCCTACAAGAAAACTATTTCTTTTCTAAATGATGGATATGTTTTCATTGTGGATTGGTAGTTTAATTAATGAACTCCAATGCAGATTTCATAATGCAATTTATTGTATTTCGGTTGGTAATAAAGTCTGTGAATAGTTAACAGGTCAGCCTTGTTGTTCCCTAATCATGGAAGACATGAAATAACACAAAAAACATGATCCTTTTTAAAAATATGCATCGATCTTCTAAAACCTTTGTCTTTTCATAACACACTTTTTTATAATGCATTAAGTTTCTTGTCTAAATATTTGGAGAGAATATGACTTTATCAGAGAGAATTCAATATCTTGTCTACTGGACTGTAAAATATATGTATGAAATAAAATTAGTTCCATTGGTCTTCTAGTGTATTAAAGTGCTATCTGAAGTTGTTATCCTGTTTTGGCAAAAAAAAAAAAAAAGAAAAAAGAAAAAAGTTAACTACAGACAGTTGTTTCTAATGATCAGAGATCTATTTTAGTAGTCAACTGAAGGTTTAGTTGTGAGCTTCAGATTTTGTGAACTCCCGATGTTGTGCAGTGTTTTTTTTTCTTTTTTTTTCTTTTCTTTTTTTTTTTTTTAAGAACAAAAGGAAAAATACAAAAAAAAAATCAACCCTGAAGAATATGTACACTGGAACTGTAGTGGTAGCTTTCAGTATTGTAAAGAGATTGTTATATACAAACCTTTTTGCTGTTTATCCTGTATGTAATAAAGTCCTTTCTAGATCCTATGTGAAAAGAAAAAGTGCAGCGGCTCTCAATCTTCAGCATGTTTCCTCATCAGCGAAGACTTGTGTAATGTAAATTGTGCCATGTTATTAAAAAATGTGAACTAAACTGCTAGGTGCTTCTTTGTGTGGAGTACCCCATCACTGCTATGGGGGCAAAGTCATACGTTTTCTCCCCAAGAGTGTTTTTTTTTTTTTTGGTCGGAGGAAATAGCCATTAAAAAAAGGAAATGACAAACTTTTATAAGCCATCTTCTAAAAATGATTATGATCACCTTGAATAAAGGAGCAAAAAGGAGACCAGATCCTTGGCTTGCCCAGATTCTCCAAGATAAATTACCACGTGTGCATGTGAGCACTCAGTGAAGTGGCCGGTTGCCACCAGAGAGCTGGGTACAGGGCTCTCTGCCTTTTGCCTGAATTGGGGCCATTCTCCGCAAGCCATTTTACCAGTTTACATGAGCTAAGGATATGGCTCTCAAATACTATGACCAATTTGTACATAACTGCACAAAAGACATTGATACCTCAGGTAATTTTTTTTAATTTGTGCATAAATATATATATATTTTTTTCCGCAAGTCATTCAGTTTTTCATAGTGCTGCTTTCATGGTGTCTGTTTCTGGGGGGTGGGGGAAAGGAAAAAAGCTTTGATGCATGATTTCTGGAGCTTTTTTAGTTTTTGCTGATGACAAGCTTGTCGCAAGCGCTTCGGAAGCCTTTCGCCAAGTTACTTTGGCAGAAGTAACTTGGAGATGCTGAAATTTGCCTTCTTGTGCAAGGCGTGGAAAGCTTTCTTCTCCCTCAGTCGCTTGGTTTGGGGGAGCAATTCCATGTTTGGAGCCATATGTTGGAGTTGTTTGGATTCGCTTTGCCACCCCTCCTGTATTTCTGTCCACAGTCTGTTATTTAATGAACGTGATATGTCTCTAGATTCCAGCCATGTAGCTGAGACAGGATAGCCCTATCTTAAAAAAAAAACCCAAAACAGTAGTTCCAAAGAATGAGCCCAACCTGAGGACGTCTGCGCCGATACAGTGCAAGGCTGAAGGCAGAGCAAGTTCTTCCAGGCTCATCTCAAGAGCATTCGATGATGAGTCCTGAGGGCTCTGTCAGGGTCACCAGGGAAAAGAAAGCTAGTAACTCACTGTGCTGACCGTGAACCTCGTACTTCCCTGCTCAGGGCAGTACTGCTGATGGTCCTTAATTCCCAGTCAAACTGATGAACGCTCAGCTCCAGAGTCTCAGAAGACTTTCAGGCATTTGACTCTCTTTGAATCAATACAATTTAAGTGGCAATGCTCCTTTGAAGAACTGGGTGTCTGGCCTTCTTAGAAGAGCACTGATACTCCCAAGAGCATGCCTGAAAGATAGGACAAGAGATGAAACAAGACATTAATTCTTTCGAACTTCAGAGGCATTGCTTTTCAGAAGCTTTGATACAGAGACCTTAGCTTGCAGGTAGAGCCAATTTAGCCTTTTTAGAAGGACTTTTTCATTCAAGACTTAATCTTTTATTTTGGAATACTTAATATTAAAGAACTCAAGACTACACAATCTGCAACCCAAATACTAGGCGTACAAATGAAATGCATCATAATGATAAATGCTGTAGAGTGTAAGACACCTGAAACACAGAAAACCCTGAGCTCCATGTGAATACCATGCAGGACCTTGGCTCTGTACCACAGATCTCCATCCCACCTCCCTCCATTCCAGCTTTCTGCTTTGCAGCTTCCCATCACCAGCCTGGATGCCAAGTAACGCGCAGGGTGTAGGAAGTGATTCTTTGAGAGCAATCTCATATCATCTGTTCTCTGATAAAATGTTTATTCTGTTCCTCGCTTTGTCCATCCAATCTTCTGTATTGTCTTCCTTTACTAGATGCCTAGCTCTAGACTGTTTATTTCTTTTCTGCTATCTATACTTAACAGCTACTGTAATTTTTCTCTTGCCTTTTTGACGGTCATGCTTTCTTTAATGGCTTATGACAGCTAAATTATTAATAGTCAGCAATAAACACTAGAAATTATTTTTTCCCCAAGAGCCTTACCTACCTACTTTGTTCTTTTTTAACTATTGCCTGTGTGAGCTTGTGAGAAAAGAAATTGCAAGCCTTTCTGGGCTGAAAGACAGGAAAAGGGAGTCTGGGGAGGATTTTATGTGAAAGTGTGTTATTTGCTACAGCTGTGCCTTGATAAGTAACTATTCAGCATGATTCCTGGGGTTTTTTTGAACTCTTAACTACTCCTTCACACATGTAGGTGAGCTCTGCTGACAGTCACTGGAGCAAGGTAACAAGTTGTTGGTTGTATTGCATTTACCTTTTTTCTGGTGGAAAAGAAGAATGAGCTGTGGTTCAATGATCAGGAGCTTTGATACTCCTATGGTGACCCTAGGTAAGAGAATTTCCTTCTTTGGGCTCCCACTGCCATCCCTGGAGAGGCACTGATATCTTCAGAAAGCAATTTGGGGCAGGACCCCGGCTTAAATGAACTGAATTACCCTCTGAAGGTGAATCTTTTATCTACAGAGGGCGATTGGCCTCCAGTTTAAATAGGTCTGCCAAATGCGTAGAATCAAGTGGTGGGATTACCTCTGCCCTTATTAGGTCTGTGGCCACCATTCTGAAACACAGAGGTCAGATTTTCATTTCGTCTTTGGCACAACAGAGTGCTAATCCTGGCCCTTCCGCTTGTGCCTAGCTTCTCCTGAAGCTTTTGGGATATGTTCTTCCCGATGTTACACGGACATGATGACCCTGACAGGGCTCTGGGCCTGGTCCCCTCGCTGTGGCAAGTGAGCTTCTCTCAGTGCTGGTAGAAAACAAAATCCTCTTTGGTAGTCCCAAGAGACCAGAATGAAAACTGAGGGTTTCCTGGACATGTCCCGAGCACTGGTTTTTGCAGGCCAGGCCTGACCCTTTTCTCCCTGTCTCGGCCTGCAGGCCTGTGACCACGTACATGGTGGAAGTGCCCAGGTGTTTCCTAGTCACAAAGACTTTCTCCCACTGCCGCCTCGATGGGTCCCTTGGTTTGTCTGTGTATAGAGACACTGTGGTTAGATGTGACTGTCCACAGCCCCGCTGCTGGGAGCCACGCCGCAGGGATGAGGCTGCACAGAGCGATCGGCGGAGCGAGGCGCCAGGCTGGCGCCCAACGGGCTGTGGTGTCCTTTTCGCCTGTTCTTCTGGAGCCGCTCCTGGAGATTATGATCCTTGTATTTGATGTTTCTTCTGCTTTTCTGGTAATAAAGGACTTCAATACATCCTGTTCTCTGTGTTACGGATGGGCAAAAAAACACAGCTGGGAGTCATCGGCACAACTTCAGGCCGTGTGGGCCGAGATTTGCTAAAATTATCTCCGCGAAGCAGTTGGTTTTACTGGGTTATTTATCAAGAGGATAAATAAGTGCCTCAAGTATGGACGAGAGCTGATACGGCCTGTGGTCATTCTGGCGGTGATTTATTGAGGGGACCTACGCTGTATTTTACAACTGTGACTTGTTTAATCACTATGATATCTCCATGTTGAAACCCCACTCACCGTGCAGCCTTTTCCTTGCTTAGCTTTGCAATCTGTCACTCTACTGTAAAATCTTCTGTTTAGTCCTAGGTATCTGTTGTCTGACAGCAATACAATCCTTTCTGTTCCTAGTCTAAAACAAAGAATTAAGTAAGGACTAGATCAGTGGATTAAAAGGAAGTTTTGGCTATCAAATATCCAGTGTTACTGTGAGACAACAGCACGCATCTTCTGCTTCACATCTTTAAAGCCCTTAACTAGTTTCCATTGAATTGACTGCACATTTCCTTCGACAAAACAGGGGCTCCGTTTGGCATCAAAAGCCTGCAGCTAGACTTTAAAAAAACCAAATAAAATGCAAATATAAACTTCCAGGGATTTTCAGTAGTCTTTGAAGAAGTCTTTGAAAGGCCTCAGGCCATTTGAGGCAAACATGATGTATGTGGAGTTCATTTAAGGAGAGGACCCTCTACAATTAGCACTGCCTCCATGGTCTCCAAAAGGAAGGTTTTTCTCTGGGTTAATACTAGAGCATTTGAGCAGAAGTGGATTTATTTTATGCTGCTGGGAGAGGCTGCCATTCCTCAGAGATACCACAAGAGGGTAGTTAAAGAGAGTCTGAAATATGTATAGGCTGATGGCACTGCTGCTTTGTGCAAGGTGAACATAGCCATAAATTACTTTTACATCAGCCTAATCTTTGAGGAGTGTTCTTGTTCCCCTGCATTTAAGATGGAAATCTCAAAGGTGCTGGGGCAGGTGAGGAGTGACCTTGCTTTAGCTTAATATAGGTGAGCAAGAAGAAGTGGTCCCTACCCGCAGTGTTCAACCAGAAGAACGGGATTCAGATTTTGGGAAGTTAGGACAAGTTTCAAGTGCGTAGCCTGTTGACAAGGCACACTGTCACAAATTTGGTCCACAATTAACCCTGTCCTATGGGTAGCCCTGTTCACCTCTGCTTTTGTCGTGTTACTCTCCTGACTCTCAAGAGAGGCCCCTTTCAATGGAGAGGAAGAGGTAGAGTGACATGGTGCCCTCATCTCCTGTCCCCATGTCAAGGCCGGGTCCTACCTGACGGAGCATGACACCGCCAGGTACTTGTTCTGGGTCTGTACCAGCCAGGAAAGCCTGGCAAACACCCGTATGGCCCCATGGAGATCAGTGTGGACCCATAGGAGCTCGTACAGCTTGACATGGGCCCCTTTCAGCATGTAGAGCTTGACATGGGCCACTATGAGCCTGTAGAGGCCCTCACAAGTCCCTGAGCATCTGAAGCGCCTGGCATAGCTCCCTACAAGCACACAGAGGCCAAGAGCAGCCTCTACAAGACTGCAGACTCTGGCACAGGCCTGCACGAGCCTGTATCAGCCAAGCCCAAGCCCATATGAGCCTGTAAAGGCCAACAAGAGCATGTATGAGCACACAGATGCTAGCATGAGCCTGTATGAGCCTGCAGAGGCCTGTAAGAGTCTGTACAAGCCTGTAGAATCTGGCATGAGACCATAGGAGCCCATAGAGGCTGGCAGATGCCCATATGAGGTCATATGAGCCCACCAAGGCTGGCATGAACCTATATAAGCCCAAAGAGTTTGTCACAAGCCCATATGAGGTTGTAGTGGCCAGCACAAACCCCCAGGAGCTGGTAAAGGCCTGCATGAGCACATAGGAGACCAGAAACTCTGGAATGAGTCCATATGGACCCGTAGAGCTGGCAGAATCCTGTATGAACCCATAGAGACCAGCACAAGCCCATGAGGGCGCCATGAGCCTGTAGTGGCCTGCCCAAGCCTGTGCAAGTCTATAGAGCCCAGAATGAAACCCACAGACCCTGCTATGAGCCAGTGGAGTCCAGCACAAGCCTGTATAACTCCAGAGAATTCCTCATGAGCCTGTACGAGTCCACAGAGGCCAGCAGGAGCCCTTACAGGACCATAGAGGGTGGCAGGAGAGCCCTGGGAAATCATCTGGGTCTCCTATGCTTCAGCTCAAGCCCTTCAACCTCACTGTGTTTGATCCCACCTTTGCCCTGGGGCCCCAGAGCCCGAGCGACCCGGGCTGGAAGGGGACAGCCAAGGAGAGTGTTGTTCAAAGACCACTAGGGAACACAAATGCTTGGTGCTCGCTTTGTCCCTGCCAAGGGACACCAGATACCACAGGCAGCAAACTTGAGGCCAACTTTGATGCCAGTACAGCTGGAAGAGGAGCTGCAGAGGGCAGTGCAGGAGAGAGAAAAGGGCCTTTGTGCAGCCTGCAGGCCTGAATCTTCCTGCAGGTTTCACTGTCAGGGTGTTGAAAAGAGATTTTTTTTTTTAAGACACTAGAGGGAGATACTCCCCCAAAATTGTGGCACTGTGAGAGTAGGTTTATCCTCATCAACCCATCTCCTAATGCTTTGAGAAGTGCTGGGGTAGAATAGCTGATGTCTTAGAGAATGGTGGCTTAAACTGTTTTGTCTTGCTATTTTTTGGAGTATCCTTTAGGGTTGTTTTTGGTCTGTTTGTTGCCCCTCTCTCTTTATCCTCCCCAAATAAACAGTTCCAGCATCTCTAGAGCCTTCCAGGTGCTCTGGCCTCTTGGGCCGTGCTGCAAAGAGCTGGTATCACTGGCCCACGTGCTGACCCATGTGCTCTGGCTCCAGGTCCACGCCAAAAAGGACTATGCTGTGCTTTCGATTATACACCCTCAAGGTGCTGGAGTAAGAAAGATCTAGAGTTTATTTGGATAAATAAATGCTCCAGCTCTAAGATCATCGGTAGCCCCTGGTGATGATGGATAAAAGTGACAGGAAAAGGGGTAAATGTGACAGGCTGGTGCGAGTGCCTTTTTTCTTTCCTTTTTTTGCCTTTCTTTTGTCAGCAGAAGCCATGGTAATCTCCTTTCTGTTTCTACCACCACCTCTGACCTGTCATTCCTTGCGTTTCTGCAGGTATAAATGCAGACTAGAAGGATCAGATCGCTCTTCTTGCCGTCATCTTGACATGTGGCTGACCCAGGCTGTAGGATCAGAGCTGGGTTTGGCAGCGAGCAGTCGCCTCAAGCAAGACAAGGTGACATCAGTGAGGCACCTGGCCTTGGCCTCTGTTTTGGGGGCCTGCACAACCTCACTGACTGCTCAGACAGTTCCTGTCACAAGAAAAGGTACTCGAGAAAAAAAAAAAAATCTGTGTCAGCATCTGCAGACAGAACTGGTTTAAAATAAGAATCCTGATTAAAAATCTCTTCAAGAAGGGGAAAAAACCTCCACAATTCCTCTCTCTCTTTTAAATATTCACCATCCGTATTCTTTCACTATTCATGTCTTCTCTAAGATCTAATAGTTACTTCTGTTTTTAACATCAGATAAGGAAGGGAGGATGCTGGGGAACAAAATAAGTGCAATGAGACAAAAATTAAGACCATTTTGAGTAGAAAACATTTTTGCAGACATTGGCTCGGTGCATCCTGCCAGTCGTGGCAGCGTGTTGGGAGGGATGGTAGGACTGGGATGTACTGTGTCAGGGGCCTTTTCTCTCGCCATGCCACCAAGCAGGAGGACCTCTGCTTCAGCACCTGCAGGACTGCATTCTTCACCTTGTCAGTACGAAGCAGGACCTTTATGACCTTTTGGCTTCTTTTTTTTCGTTGTTTTTAACTGAAACTTGTGCAGCTTTGACCCCATCTGTCAGATCTCCAGGGTGATACCAGGCAATGCTCTTCCTGGTACTATGGGGATACAGCCAAATTATGCAAAATTATGGGTAAAAATTGTCTTCATTCCACTTATTTGGAGGGCAACCAAATGTGTGTTGTTCTGCAGCATGTTGCTTCAGATGACTGAAACCATAAAAATTACATTTCAAAGCAGCAGACTATAGGACCTGAGTTTTGATTCCTTTTCTAGCCTGCTGGAGAGTTTAGGCAAGTTAGACCAAGGATCTGTGTCTCCGTTTCTTCCTTTCCAAAAGGATATCACCCCTTCAGTCTTCCCATGAAGAGTTTTTTAGATATGTTATTAGAAATTCTATGTGAGAGATTTCATTGTAGGTTTTTTGTTTGTTTGTTTGTTTTTATTATTATATTTGGTAATACCCATTAGCAACGCAGTAAGTCTGCTTTGGCAGGTTATTTAGTTTTATCTTTAGGTTGATTTGAATTAAGAGGGATTATATTCAAAGTGGGCATCAGATTTGAAGAATTTTTCTGTAGCAATAGCATTATGTTGCTGCTAAGACTGGACTTGATGTTTTTGGAGCCATGTGAACTCGCATCTTGTTTCTGTAGCTTTGTCTTAGCAAACTTTATTCTGAATGGCCCCAAGACTGCCTAATAAATTTTACACTCACGTAAAATTAGCATCAGTTCAATCTCTTTCTATTTGAATACTTAGATGAAATTCAGGCAGCTGGATTACTGCAGGATCAGAATGGATAATGTTTTTATGCACATATCATTGCTAGCTACAGTTTTGCCCAAATACACAAGGCTGAATTTGCCTGTTCTCATGAATGTCCTTGACTTCCACCTCAGAAATACCTTGCATGTGATGAGTCCCTGCAGCATTTTGGTGTGTGAATTAAGTAGTGTCTTTATGCTGAACCTGTGAATCCAACTGCAAAATAAAATGACAATTCTGTAGCACTGGGCTTACCAGTGTTGGAAGGTGACTGACTCTTTGAATTACCAAAAGCAAATTAATCTTATTTAAAGTGTTAGTGGGAAAAGAGCAGGAGTCAGTGTTTTGGTTTCCTGTTTTTTACTTTTTTATTTTATTTAGCTATAAATTATGTTTCTGATTTTCACTTTAAAGATGTCCCATGTGCTCAAATGAAGGACCACAATATCGTGAGTTTGGAGGAAAAAGCTGTCTAGCAAACGCAAACTCAGGGGAGAAGATCATGGACAGGTAAAACAACATATGTGATGGTTGACACGTGTGTGGATGGTCTGATTTTTTTTCTCTCACATACTAGATTTTTTATTATTTTATTTATTTATTTTACAAGGAATGATCAATCTGCTGCTATCTCTTCTTTTTGGTATGTGTCTGTCTTTGGGAAAATCTGGCGCCTTTTTTGAGTAACTTAGCTATTGGCAAATATTGGCTGTGTGATCTGGAATCGAAAAAAACACTCCAAACCAAGCAAGCAAGCAAGAAGCCCACCCCATTCACTAATGGGTATAAAAACTGTCCTTAAACATCAGCCTGTCAGTATGATGCTTCCTAAGCACATACATCTTTCTGAAGGTGCTGAGGACTGTCTAAGGGGGAGGACAGATGTGCAGGAATGATTTGTAGGTAGCAGAACATTTGGATATACCCTAAGATGCCTTTGTGATGTGAATTCCTGAAGCTGCAGGCATTTTAAGGACAGACTAAGGTGTTGCTGATACTTGTGAATCTTTTCTGCCCTATAGGTAGCTGGAGATCTGTTCAAAATAACATTAAACTCTTTCCTGAGCATCAGAGAAATCCCTGGATTTCCTAAATTTGCCAGAGGTATAAAAAATAATTATTAGGAATACTGTTAGAAAAGCTAGGGCTGAATAACCCATTTGATTCACTTGGCAAGGCTGTTGCGTGTTTATTCCAAGTGTGCAATGCAAGGGGAACTGGCTGTCAGGCAGTAGCACCAGTTTGGGATTATGGAGCTCTGTATTGTCGTTTCAGTTTCAGCAAACTCGCAGGATTACAGAGCTTACCCAATATGAAAATGAGCCTAGTTTTCCATACTCATCCTTGAATATTATAGAGGAGGCTGGGGGCAGTGAGAACTCCACCTGTTAGACTTAGGAAAATAACCAGCACATTCCCTTCTGGGTGGAGAACGAAGCCATCCTGATAATGTCAAAAGACAAGACATGAAATGGCATTTTGAAGGGGTCTATCCCAAAATGAAGCAATGGCTCCCAGCACCCTGGGCAGGCAGGCTCTGCAGTTCCTCACCAACAGAGCAAGCAAAGGGCTGGGACCTCTCCAGCCTCAGAGAGGAGCACGTGGCTCTCCCTGAGTGAGACCATGGGCATGCAGAGCAGGCCGAGGTGCTGAGGGCTGCTGAGACACAAACTGGATCTTTGCAGGAACCAGATTTTCAGGTTCCCAAAATACTGACACTGCTCAGCCTAGAGGAGCCCAAAGCAGTTTCTAATGGCATTATTTTTCCTTTGAACTCTGACCAAAGGCTTGCTTCTCTCACCTAGCCTGGGTGGGTCTGCTAGTTTAAAAGCCAGCTTGGGTAGGTACTAGTTTGCCTGCTCTACCTGTTTCTGTTTTAAAATCTCTACACCTCCCGAGGTGAGGTTGCGGGGAAACTGATACTGGAAGCTCTGCTTCCATGGTGTATTCTAGTTCATTGCCTTTTCACCAGCTTTTGCTAGAAAACTCTCAGGAGCTCTAACTCCATCTTGCATGTTTTGGCGGTATCTCTGCAAGGCACAGTTTAGTCCTCTGAATGCTTACACATTGTACTAATACCTGTTTGCAGCTGAGGTCTTTAGGGGTTTCAATGCCTAAAGACTGCCACAAAACTCACACTTATAGCAAGTCCTGAGCTTGTATGCTTGTTTATGGAGCATCCTCCACCATACCACCTGCACACAGTAGCCTTGGTACCTCCTTTAGGACCTCAGACAATACCAGAAAGAAGACATGGCAAACAAGAAGGTGAAACCCTGCTTATGGCACCATGTGCTTCATCTCAAAGCAGCTGCTGCTCACCCTGTCATCATGACTTCAGCTGTTCCATATGGAGGAATCTGCTACCTGGATTTACTTCAGCTTGGAGCTGGGTCACCTGTGGTGGACTCTATGGATGGCACGAAAAGAGAGCTTGTTGCTCAGGTGTGAGGAAACCACAATTGTGCAGAGACAAGAATGCAATATTAGTTAAGGTAATGGCTTTGTAGCAAAAGTTTTTTTCAGTCATTTCCCAAGAGTCTACTTCTTTCAGTTAGTAAAGAGATATTTTACACAGCATTTGTTAGAAACTATAAATGAGGCTATGGCCTTATTTGTGTTTCTGGGGAGCTTCTCCTGTGTGTATGGTTAGTAGCACAGGAAAAAGCATGTAGATGTTTGCTCAGAAACAGCCACAACTTGGAGAGGAAGCAGGGCTGGAGCGCTGGTTCCTCTGCTTTCTTGTCTGCAGGCAGTTATCCTAAGCCAGGTAAGGAAACTCAAGAAAAAAGTTAGAATTTCATGGAACCATGAAAAATAATTCAAAACTTGTATTTACCCATTGAAAACTGAATTCTCCTCAGTAGAGTGAGGAGCACTTTTATTGCCAGGAAACTTGGTAAGTACGTACTTATCTTATTTGTAAGTACGTACTTAATCTTATTTGTCTAATGAACAAAATAGTCTCTGTTAACTTAGTATCCTCAAGGATGTTAATACCTTTTTCTTTATGATTTTTGTAAGGGATGTTTTTATAAATGGGGAGCCCAGTCAGAAGGAAGTTTTCAGTCTGTGTGGAGCTGGTAGTGGAGGAAGTGGTCTGAGCCAAATCCTGGTTTCCCAAATCCACCTTTCCTCCCTACTTCATAGGCTATTTATTCCAGAGATTAAGTACCCAGATGAACTGTGAGTTTTGAGAGGCCTGTGTTAATGCAGTAGTTATCATTAAACGAAGTTAAGAAAGAGGGAGGGGACACAATATTGTTTTAATCTGGTCACCTCAAACCATGAGTGACTTCTGTTTTGGAGGAATTCATTCAAATATTATATATGCTTAGTTTGCTCTTTAAGCAAACAAAAGACTTGGTTCTTCTGGATTGCAATGTTGCACTTCTTGTCTGCCTTAAATTTGTTTAAATTTAACATAATCGCCCTGTATTCTTAATGTTTTTGTGAGACTACCATGTTGATGTCTCAGCAGTAATGGTGAAAAGTTGAAAGAAGTTAATCATGCTGTGTAGCTCAATGCCTTATGGTTTATTATTAAAAATAAAGACAAGTACTCTGCTATTTTATCTCTAATATGCAGTTAACTTAATTCCTAATCCTCTAAAGAGACGGTGTTCTTCCGAACACTTTTCTTTAGCTTCTGCCTTGCTTTCAAGTTGCACATGAGACTTAAAAGCCAAAATGCTCAGTGTGAGAATATTGTAATATAGTTGTGCATAAGCCAGTTTCCATTTGCTTTAGCTAAAACATTCGGTGAGAAGAATTTTCCTAATATTGGAGTCCCTAGCTGGTGTTAATTTTTAGGGGTAATGCTTTCCTGCTCCTCTTGTTCGTGATGTAAATGTCCACTGATTCATGGTGTCTTTTAAATGGATATGTGAGGATTGATGCAATATTAGCTTTATTCTCTGCTTTAAATGTTGATAACTGCAATACTCCTTTCTCTTTGGTTGCTAGTTCTTTCCTTACCCTGGCTTCCCTCTCTTCCTCCCTCATTATTTTCCTAATTCCTTGCTGGATTTGACTGCTTAAGTATTCACTGAGGACTTGTGGGCTGTAGTGCAAGCTAATAAAGTTGCCTGAAGCAGCTAGTTTTCTGCAGTGGGAATGGCTTCTTGCCTTTGCAGCTTGTGGAAGTGCAAGGGTGTTTAACAGATGAGCTTCAGCTGTGGACTTGTGACAGTGTAGGGTTTTCCCTTGTAAAAAGCCTCCTCTATTCTGGGTGTGGGAACCTGGGGTACAAGCTCCCCCAGTGGATTTTTGAAGCTGCAGGTGGGCATTAGTGTAGCATTGAGCTAGAACATTTATTTTACCACCCTGTTCTTCTGGGTCTATATAATTTTTTACTAATTTTATTCTCCTGAAATCTTCCTGCCTTACAAATACCACCCCCTCATTCATCTGACTCCATTCAGCTAATTAAATAGGATTCATGCACCTACTACACTTATCCTGTAGAATCGATATGATCATACTGATTTCTGGCTTTTGACCTTAATCTCAAACTTTCTTTGCCTTCAAAGCAGCTTTGTTAGTCTCCTTCACTCTTGATACTTAATCCCTGTTGAAACATTACATGAATTCTGGAAGCAGAGGTGTTGTGTGGCTCCCCCCTCTCAATAGGTGCCTAATGCTGATTTAAGGAAACTTGCAGGTCTTCAAGCCTGAGATTTTTGGAAGTGGTTAGTCATTTGGGTGCTTAGCTTTGGTGCTTTTGGGACAGCTAAGCATGGGCAAGCAAATATTTGAGCCACTTACCTTCAGGGTTCAGACTTCAGCAAGAGCTGAACATCCAAATTCCCTGGTGAGTTGTGAAAGTCTCTGCTGCAGTGTCTAAAGCATGCAAGTCTTCAGCTTCTCTAGAGCCAAGAGTATTTCACTGGAATTATCAGTGAGTTTCCAGCAGTTATGGCAATGTATGCTGATATTTCCTATAAAAAGACTTTTTTTTTTTTTTTTTTTTTTTTTTTTTTNTTTAAGACAGGCAAGTTCAAATGCATGTGGACTCCAGAATTTTCAGTTTTGCTTTTTTTTAAACTTCCTATTTTTTAATAATCTTCCCCACCTGCTTTTTCAATAGGCTGAGATTTCTCTCTGCCTACCTGCCTTTGCTGGTCTTCACAGGCCATCTTGGGCAACAGTATAGGAGGCTACAACTACTGTAGTTCCAGCCAAAGGTTTGGTAAAGTCAAAGCTTGGTGGAGCAAAGAGGGAATTGGAGACTGAGCCTCTGAGGAGCAGCTTAACCTCTGGGCTCTGGTGAGTCTCTTGTTTCCTCTAAAAATTTGACATAAAAATAGTTGTTTTGATGCAGAAGGCCACTCAAACTGACTATTTGAGCAGGGCAGAGAAGACACTAATGAGCAGAGTTTCCCTTCACACAAACATAACCTGCTGGTGTAGGCAGCTTCATGTTCTGCTTAATTCTGCAGTTGTCAGTGTGGAAGAATGTTTTCCTTATACCATGGCAGTTGTAAGATGCTTCCTTGGTTTGACAGCTTCTGCATCAGCACGCTAGTCTCATCGCACAAATGCACTTCGCTTTCAATATCAACATTTCACTTTTTTGGAATCCAGACCTGTCACATAAGCAAGGAGAGGAAAACCATCAGGAAGCAGTAGGCTATAAAGCTGTGTCTGGGAATGCTGTCAGGAGGCTACAAGAAGGAAGGCAGGATGGGGAGATGAAGGTTTTTATCTATTTATTTTTTACAAATGGAGAAGTCATGGCTTCAGCTAAAACTGCAACCCTGGGCAGCAAACTGGTGGGCTTGGTGTTTTCTTTTTATTATTTTATTTTTTTCTTTGCATCTGTAGCTTGTGGCTTAGGGCTAAGGAAGGGAGGATGGAACCCTCTACTTTTTGCCAAGAAAAGGCAAATACCCGATGCAGGGGGTGGGGAGGGAAATAGTTCTTATGTCAGCTGAGTGCAAATGCTGCATTTCTGAGGCAGCCACATCTGCTGTGTGACTGGAGCTTTGCTGCCCAGTGGATGATCTTGCATGGGGCACGAGAGTGGTGCCAGCTGCTCCCGCTTTTGGGAGTGGCAGCTGCTGAGCACCTGGGGCAGGTCGTGTTTTATTGAGGCTGTTCCCCCTGCAACAGGAAAGAAAATGAGAATTGGCTACTCTAACTGCTTGAGAATGCTAGAACTTCATTTTGTCCCTTATGCGCGTTCATCATATTGGCATCTCTCCTCATGGTATAACACTGTGTTGTTAACACTTACTTTAATGAGCCAAGTATCAAGGTGCTGCAGTCTCAAAGGGGAGATGACTTACTAAAACAGCTGTTCTAGTTAAAGCCAAGGATTGTGTTGTTTTACATCTTAGACTATGGCAGAAGAGAACATATGACTAGTTGGCTCTTACTGTATTTAGGCACTGATGGTAAAGCAGTTGAAATTTGCACCCTCCTCTTTAGCATCATCTACAAGGACCAAGGCATGAGAATGTGGGTCTAGGTTAGATTGCAGCTGTAGGCTGCACACCTTTGCACAGGTGAAATCTCGCTGTGGGCTGGTCTGGATGCTAAGGTGGCTCTGAAATTGTGCTACCTGGTATTTTCTAGTCAAAAATCCTGTCTGGGCTCATGCTTGGTGTTTGATAACAAATCTTTCTCTCCAGTTTTGCTGGGTTTGTCTGTGTCTTTTTAGTGTATATTCTTCAGAGACCATGTGAAAATAATGCTGAGAATGAGTTGGGAGAGAAATATAGCTAGGAAAACTGCTAGTATCTGCTCAGCCTATTACTTGACCTAAAAAACAAACAAAAATTCCCATCCTTTGGGGCAACTTACCTCTGATAGACTTAATTTTTTTTTTTTTTTTTAAATTACCAAATATACAAATGTATTTTTCCCATAAGTGAAAATAATTAATTACTCTTTTCCCCTGCTCTATGCTGGATGTTGAGCTAATGAACAACAAGGGAGCCGACAGCAGGAGCTCTTAGGAGGCCCAGCCCTGCACTGTGGCTAGCTCAGCATCTGCAAACGTCCATCTCCGCAGCCTGGGACTCTGCCTTCAAGCTCAGGGAAATGTGCGGGTAAGCTGATTTATAAGTTGTGGCTGTATAATTACTTTGCAAGGCAAAGTATCAAACCAGCTCCACACCTTGCTCTGGATGAGCATCTATCTGGGAAGAGAAGCCAGGGAAGAGTTTCTGAATGGTGGACACTCATTGTGTCACAGCATTAGAGGGGTGTGCCTCTGAAGCAGCATTGTTTAGTTTTGCCCAAGCTTGAAAACTGGAGCGTATAAAGGTTTTGTTTCTCATAGTAGCTTCTCATGCATTTTTTTTAGTCTTCCTTGGAAAGGACCTGAGGGGCGGAGGTGGTACAACTTAGCATTGGTCCATGGAAGTGAAGCGTTACTGCATACTGGAGCAGCAGAAAAGTGGAGACCCTTTTGAGGTGTTTAAGTAATTTAAGATGTTTAAGTTCCAAAGTACTACCTTTGGAAAATTCATAAATTCTTCTCAGTCCAGCTAGAAGGGCTGCAGTACCATGTGCAGAAGTTTATTGCATATCTTACCTGTAAAATGTGGAAAGCTGGTCAAGTCCTAGGAAGTAATTACCATATAATATAATCCCAATATAATGAGCTGGCTTGTGGCTCAGTTGTGTTGCAAGTTTAAAATGCTGAAATCTCTAAAAAGGAAGGAAAATATCCCAGAAACTACTGCTAGCTACATAAGGATGAGTCTTCTATATACAGTTTCTAATATGTGTTCTAGCATATGCTAGTAAGAACAGTGTTATACTGTCCAACTAAGTTAAAACTAACTTAAAACAGTACTTCATGGTTCTGCAAATTACCGAGATCAGGGTAAACACAGGAAAAGTGTTTGTGCAAAAATAACAGCAAACAGGTGGTCTACGCTAACTAGGCAAACAGGAGTAAATGATGATTTGGATGCAGTGCTGTTGCCTGTTGAAGTTATCCAGCAATTTAATAAGCTCCAGGAGCATAAATTCCTTCGGGCCCCGTCTAGCAGTGCACTCTGCAAATGGATTTAATTGAGTTGTAATGAGGCTAGTTACAGGCAACTGTGTCCCTTGCATGCAGCCTGTTACAGGATGAGGATCTGAGTTGAGTGCAATTGTATGTTAGCGGATTGCTTTAAAAACAAGCAAAGTTTATTTTCCCATCATCTGGATACCATCTGAATACCTTATCTATGTTTTTAATGTTACTTAAGACTTGAAATACTATTTCCAGAAAGTGAGCAGCTGATGAGGAACTGCTTGAACACAGCCAGCCGTGGAAAGCTTAAATACATATTCTAGTGCTTTTAATATTAATTTCTGAGTTTAAGTGAGATTATTGTGAAAGTGTGGGGTGTGTGTGTGTGTTGTTGTTTTTTGTTTTTTTTTTTTATTATTTTTTTTTTATTCCTGGTACTGCTTAAACATTGACACTTTAAAGGCCAGCAGGTAACTTCAAATATTTGTTTTGTAGTTAAATTGGTCTATAGACCAATTAGATTGGTCTATAGACCAAGATTACTTAGACTTATAGGTAATCCTGCCCAGGATAGCTGGGCTCTGGTTATATGCCATATCAAAGGAGAGTGACCAGTAGAATCCCCTGAATCTGGAGTAGTGGGTAGGATCTGGTGTAGCAGAGGTGATGACTTTTGCTCCACTATGAGATTTTCTTCCTGAGATGCTTCCTCTGGAGATGAAAAGTCTGTTTTGGTGAAATGCATGACTTTATTTCATCATATTTTGTGTGGAAAGTAGGCGACATTTGAAGCATCTATATTAAGCACAAGTCGAAGTCACTGAGACTGCACCCTGCGTATCAAATTCTCCTCGCTGTGGGTGCTGTTCTTGTCCGATCCTATTTTACTTGCCCTCAGGCTTATGTATAAATCTCTCCTGAAATATAATACTATGATTACTGTCTAACTATTTTTAAATAGTTTGAAATGACCTATCAATACTTAATAAACGGAGATAACTGAATATTTTATTCATGGTTTTTGAAAGCTTCAGCTATTTCTATTTGGATATCAATTAGAGTTTGCTTTTAAACAGAATTTAGAGTAGCAGCATTCAATTCACTTACTCTAAATTAGATGGCAGTATGTTTCACTTAATATAAATTGTGTGTGATTACTTACAATCAGTTTAAATCAATAAGTTTGTGATGGATTTTTACCCTGTGCTGTGGTTACCCAGTAATAAATCCCTTGTTTAGTCCAGAAGGCATAGCTTCTTTTGGCAGCTTTCCATGCACTTCAGTAATGAGTATTGGATGGGCACGATTTTAACAAATCAGCATTTAAGAAAAAAGTCCCTGTAGAGGATAAACACATTAAAAAAAATCAATTTAACTCAACCCACCCCAGTTCAAATGAGGAGAAAATTCAGTTTACAAGAATCCTAGAGGCACTTTTTTAGAGGAAAAACTTGTATGTACCCTGGCCTAATAATATGAAGAGGGATTTGGGGTATGTGGCTTGTAATTTGATGGTGAAAGTTGCACCATAACATTGCAAAAATAGTGGAAGAAATGTGCCAGATATTATTTTCATATGAGGCTGTCAGTCACAAGCTGGTTTGCCTTGTTCTAAAGTCATGCTGCCTGTCTGCAGAAGATACCATGTACAGAATTAGTCTGGCATTTTCATCATGAATTTTACAGACATAGGCCTTGATTAGGAGTTGAATTTCATTATAGAACAGAGTATTGTTTTTGCGTGGGCTTGGGTATTTTAGGGAGCTGGTGGCAGTCACTGAGTCCCTGAGGCCAGAAGGGTGGTCAAGGGCCACTTGGCAGTATGGGATGCCCTAGAGGTAGCAGCACTTTAGGCTGTTTCTCTTCAGTGGAAGGAAGCATATTGATTTGAGGGTTTTGGTCTGTCTGTCTTCTGTGGTGTTTTGCAGAGGTGTGTGGCCTGAGCCTATCCCATACTCCTCCTTCAGAAACATATTAGTCCTTCGACTTGAGGGATTAATTTGCATTTGGGCTAAATAGTCCAATCTCAAGTAGTCCTTGGGATGCTGGCCCTTGCTCTTTTAGCACTAGCCTTGACACTGTTGAAGGTGTGTGTGTGTTAATTCATTTCACATAGCTGAGGAATTAAACCCCTGGTGTTCACAGCATGGGTGACTAGTTGTTGACTATATAATTTATAAATTCCTATCTTGTAATGTGTGTTTTGGTTATTACTGCTATGTAATAATATTCTTTTGTATAGTTTCTTCCTGTAGTCCTTAAGCTTGGAAATAGCTCCAGGGGTGAGATTCCAGTACCTCACCCTTATTTTCTTAAGGCCAAATGTTGATTTGCATGCAAATCAAATCAGTTAACAAATATGAGGGCAATCAAAATCTAGAGTTCTAAACATCTGCAGCTGATTACTTGTATTCCATGACTGCACCAGGTTGTGTTTGATGTGCAACGCTTTTGGCCCGCAAAGAACTGCTTCAAGAGTAGTATGTTCTGCTTGCTTGAGAGCAACGGTTTCACTCAAAATACATCCTTTAGCATGAAGATGGCCTTTCCTCCCAACAGCACCTCTCAGTCACTTTGATATAAAATCATTTGTCTTTATTTGGTAGGCAAGACTTTAATTTTTTTTCAATTTTTAAAAACTGAGCAGTTTAATGATAACCTGTCGCAGAGGAAGTGATGTGCTTACAAAGCCTGCAGTTGTTTTGATAGATGTCTTGACTACTGAGAGGTGTGTATTTTTTTCATCCTGCCTTGTTTGTGTGCATTTGGGAGTGCTGTGCCGTGCACATTTCATGCTCCTTTTCAAAAGCTTCTGGTGCTTGATGCCACACTTCAGTAGTACACCCAAATTCTGGTTGTATTCTGCCATTTATGAATTCTTTTAAAGAAACCAAACTAAACTATGCAAATCAAAGTCTGCTCAATATAGATATAGAAGGTCAAGAGAATTGTTGATATCCATTTTGCATGTTACAAGAACCAATGCATCTCTTTAATCTCTTCCTACTCTAGATTGGGGTAGGTTTTTAATACTTAGGGATGTTTTTCTGCTTAGAAACAGGGATCTGGTAGCCCATTTGAAATGGTTTCTTCCAAGGAATGTTTTTGAAGCAATTGCAGCGAATGACAGAGCACTGGCACAGGCTGCCCAGAGAGGTTGTGGAGTCTCCTTCTCTGGAGATCTTCAAGACCTGCTTGGATGCAGCCCTGTGTCATGTGCTCTAGGTGGCCCTGCGTGTGCAGGGGCGTTGGACTAGAAGACCTCTAGAGGTCCCTTCCAACCTTAGGCATTCTGTGATTCTATGCTTCTATGACACTTGAATTTCTAAGAGCAGACTGCATCTTTTGGGCTGCCCATACCAAAGAAGTGTCTTTATATTTCAGTCTACCTGTAAATCTGTTTCTTCAGGCAGCTGTCCAGAAATTTCAGTTGAGAAAGCTTTCACTTCTGGACCTGTAACAAAGGATTTCATTTTATAAGCTTAAGTAGAATGATTAATTACGATGTCAAACCATGTAATATATACCTAGGCTCTAAAGCAGCCTTGTTTCACTGTAGAGAGTAACTTTCAGAAAACCTGTCTTTGGGCTTAAGACAACTCAGAGGGAGCCAGGGAGCCTGCTTTTCCCAGGTATAAACTGCAGTTTTAATGCTACATGTTGGAAAGGAGCAGGTTTTTGCTGAATCCATATTTTGTATTTTTTGGCAGGTGTGGCACAAGGAGGTTCATATCATACCAGTTGGTGCGCGGTGGAGAGTTGGGTGTTTTCAGTGGTAGCTGGTTCATAAAGTGAACTTGCAGTAATTACAGCAGCATTTCCTACCTTTGTAGTCTTTGGGCTTCTTGACCTGTGCTTTAAAGCCACTCTTGAGCTATTACATGGGGATAATTTAGGGAAGAAGTGCTATACTCATCTATAATCCTGTTGTCTTTGCATATGAATTCCAGAGCAATTGCACAATAGCAGGTGCTGTGGGTAAGGGACCCTGAGATCTTCTGTAGTTACAGGGTTGAAGTGCAACACAGGCCTCTTGCGCCAGTGCCAGGGGCTGTGCAGGTACCTCCAGCATGTTTACCACATTCAAATGGGACAGATGAAAATGACTCCCTATGAATATCTATCTGGCATGGAGCCATGCTCCTGCCTCTGCTTTTATTTTTATTGCTCAAGACTGTTCATCCCAGTTCTTCAGGCTATTTTTCTCACTTTGCTTTTAGGCAAGTATCTGTGTGAGCCCCTGCCTGCAAAGAGTTTCACATAACACTGTTAGCAAAATCACTCCCGTAGCCACCTACGCTACTGCTGAAGCCTCTGACTGAGCAGTCCTGCTCCCTTCCCTAGAAAAGGGTGGTACAGACTGAGTCTGCAACTTGTATCTCAAGAGCTGTCACTAAGCTTTCCACCAAGGAGGGATGTTTATGTTGGTGGATGCAAGTCTCAAATGGAGGAACACAATTGCCCTTCCCCCACCCCACCATATGAACCAGTGTGGAGCAGTAAAACTGTCACATCCCTAAGCACATGCAGTCACATAAACCTAGTGTTTAGTACTAAAAAGCTGCTCATGAGGCTGGGGATGCTATCTCCTCCCCCAGCCCCTGTGCTTGGAGCCAGGTGTAAGTATATTTGAACACCTTGAGACTTCTTCCATTTGGAAGTCTGACTTGTCTATGCCTCTTAAAGCAGCCAGTCTTTTGGAAGAGCTATTCATGTGCTGCTGTATCACTACCCGAATCTTTTCATGTTTGGGGAGCTGTGCCTGCTTCCACAGGCTTGCCAGATATCTTAGATCTGTACCGCTGCTACAACTGATCTCTATCACTACGGAGGCTTTTGCATTTCGATATTGCAAAACTTAGGGGGGAATTCAACTTTCCTTAGCCTTTTGGCTCATTAGCCATTTCTGGAGGGAACCCCTGCAAAAACAACCTGAACCCTGACAGGTAACAAGGCTGGAATCAGAAGAAAAAAACTTCTGATTGGTAACTTTTTCTCCTTTCCTCGTGGGAAAAGCATGGGAGTTGGTGGGTGCTGAATGTGAAGAGCAGAAGGTGTCAGCCCCCTCTGCCTCCCCAGCAGATTGCGGAGTGAAGGCTAAGCTGCCTCTTGCTCCTCCACCTTGCCGCAAGACTCGTGGGTTGCCACATGTCTGCAGTCTGGGAATCCCAACCCTGGCTCCCCTAGCTGTTTGTTTGACGGGCCGCAGAGATTCCTGTGAAGTCTGACTGCCCAAAGAAACTCCTTTCTTTGGAGCAGTTGGAGGTGTGGTTCCTCTGCAAACCAGGAGGACTCCACAGGCTGTTCTTCTAATTCTTAATAAAGAATGGGCAGTGAAAGGGAGAGAGAATGGTCTAATCTGCTCATTTAAAAAAAAAATTCCTTGAGTAGTTGACCAACTGGGGCAATTACAGCTGAATTTGCTGGATGGGTACTGCTGAGGAGTCAAGGCAGGTGCCTTCGGATTTCCCTCTTGTGTGATAAACTCTCTTATTTCTTGAGGAAGAGCAGGAGTTTGCTTGTTCACCAGCAGGCATTTTCACAAGAGACTATCTGCTGAAGAAAATAACTTCCTTTTGCAGCAGCATTTTGAATATTTCTGTATGTAGTTTCTGCAAAAAAAAAACTTGTTTCCTGTAAAGTACTTGTGATTCCTCTGGCAAGAAAGGACTTGTCAAATGTGTGGTCCTTTAACAAAGCAACTATTTTTGGAAACTTAGTTTCCCGATCTCTAGAAGGTGCAGATAAATATATATATTTTCCCCTGTTCCCTATAGATGAGACTTGGCTTTAAGCAGCCCTTGGTAACTAAAGAGTGAAGTTCCCCTTCCCACCCCCTTGCCCTTGACTGTAGGGTGGTGATACTAAGCTTTTCTAATGAGTAAAGGTTTAGGCAATGACCAGTGCACTACTTGTATTATTTTCTGCAATGTGTGCTGCAAAAGTCTTGGAATATTTTCTGTAACTTATTTGATTTTTCAGCCTTTTGTAGCATGAATCCTATCTCTGCCCTCTGACTCCTAAAAAGGACTCTATGATTTCTGCTGTGCTATGGCTTCATTTAATTTGCAAGCTATTGGTATTCTGCTTAGGCAGTTGGGTTCCTTCATAAGAAGAGAACTCGGAACAGGAATAGAGCTGGTACTTAATACTGGCATTTTCAAGGAAACTTGGTGGTTTTGCCCTTGGACAGTCAGATTTCTAATTTTATAACTATCCCTAAACATTCCCTACAAGAGTTTTTCCTCTAACAGAGGTGGCTTGTTAAGAGTGATCATAAAATGCAAGCTTTTCTTTGTTGGTGTCAGGGAGTGGTACCTGGGGCTTGTGCTATGGCTCTGGCTAGACATTCTTCCTGTTGAGCCTTCTGACTCCAGGTTATACATGTCGGATGTACATCATATAATTCCGCTGAATTCCCTGGTACTGCTGCAGCATCAGTACCAGCCAATCTGGCTGCAGCCCGGGAAGAGGAGCAATGATGCAGACTGCAGTGTTTAACTAACCAATGTGTTGCCCTATAGAATCCTCTTCTAGTGCTTTGAAATTTTGCAAAGTTAATTAGAGCTCTCCAGTGATCTGTTCTCTTGCCCTCTCCTGGGAAGGAGAGTATTTAGGATCCCTAGACTTCCATCATGACAATGTTTTAAATGGAGTAGTTGTTTGTTTTGTGTTTTTTTTTTGTTTTGTTTTTTTTTATCTCTTTCTTTTCCTGGTACTTGAATTGGGCTGGTTCCAGCCCATCTTTTTAACAAAACCCTTCTGTCTGTCGTGAAGGGCTGAAGGCATAATCACTACTTTCTTATTTAAATTCTAAAATTGCCTTTCAAATCTTACCTTTTCATTTCTTTTGTAAAAGTCTTCTCTGGCCTTTTGAGGGATGAGCAAACACAGTTTCAGTATTGGTTTATGTAAAAGGCTATAAATGGCTCCCTGTGGTCTTAACACAGAATTTACATAATCCTAAACCGTGACATTAACACAGTAACTTCTGACTGCTTAACTACGCTCAACTCTTTTTCAAAAGCGGCATCTATGGCTAGGGAGTTCTGCACCTCACCAGGAGGGTGCAGGGGACAGGGAGCTTGACCCATGGCCAAGCCATGGAGATGAGAGGCCACCACCTCCTAGAGAGTACTGAGAAGACAAGAGGAGCCCTCTGTTTGCCACTTCCCTTTCTGCACGTTCACCTGAGAATGGCAAGATGTTTCAAGCCCTTTTGATTTCCATCTGTGGCACTTGTTTTTGCTCTTTCAGCCTGTAGCTTGTTCTGGTTTGTGTTCTCTAAAACTCACTCTGGAGAGTCAACAGCCTCTTGGTGTTTTCTTGTGTGCGCTGCGCTAGGAAGGAAAGATGTGGGCAGATCCATCTTGGGACTCTGGTTCACTGTGTACTGTCACATAAATCAGAGAAGTGAAATGAGAACGCTGTGGAGGAAGGTCTGCTCTGTGATTATACTGCCCTATTACCGAATGTATTGCTCTTGGGAAAGTATGGGGAGTCTTTTCTCTGCTAAAGACTATATAGAGCTTTCAAATAACCCTGACAAGCAATACACTAAAACACACAGTTGTATTTTTCCCCCCTTATGTTGCTATTGAATAATTTTGCTCTGGGCTTTATGGAATAAGGAGGAAGCTGTAGCTGGTCCAAGGGCTGCCAACTCATCACATAAGTTTGACAGACTAATAAGCTTTCTCATAGCAATGTCTACAAAGCTGATTCAGGTAGAACTGCTGTGTTGTTTTTCAATTCTGGGCCTGCAAAATTCTCCCAGCTGTGCTAGCCATTGCAGAGCAGCCATACCTTCTCTAAAACTTTAATTGTTGCAGCACCTTTTGCAGAGGAATGGCCAGAAAACTGTCTTGCAGCTGTCCATCCTGCTGCTTAAGGGGAAGTGAACAGATGCAATTTTATGCAATAATAATCAAAATTCCTTGGTGTAAGGGAACTCTGTCCTGGGAGATGTCCTGTGAGTTATGTGAATCCTTTTGAAAATATTTTGGATCTTTTTGTTTGGATTTTTTTTTTTTTTTCCCCTTACGTTTTTTGAGACACGCTCGAGTGGAGACAAAGGACTCGGAACCAGCAGAGCTTTGCAGAAGTAGCAATTCACAGTTTGTGGACAAGGTGTTACATGTTAAATTGCAGTCAAGAAGAGTATGGCTTTCAAAACAGGTCAAGGTATAGTTAGAGACACTGAATATCTTGTTTGAGGGTCGCAGAATTTTCTTCGCTGGTATTTCAAAGGTTAAAATGGTCAAGCATCTTCTGGGAATGGTGTGGGTCAGGTCTGAGGCAGGGGCATGAATGAGATAACCTTCCTGCCCCTTCACAATATTCCAGCACTCACTACCCTGAAAAGTATCAGTGACATAAGGAGTCTTCATGGCATGTGTGGGCCTTGACCCTTGGCTCTTTCTTTTCCTCAGAGAGGATTTTGAGCAATGTCAGTATGGTATATGAATCCACTTGTGCTTCAGTAATGAAAGAATTACCCTTGAGCGCAGCCGGGGCAACGGAAAGTCAGCAGCACTGTTTGCTTCTGGGGATAGGTGTTGGGAAAATGTGTCTTAGGAGCTCAGATTTTTGAAGGGACTTCTCTAATCTTTAGTTCTGTTTGTCTGCAGGTTGTTAATGTGGATAGACTGTGGGTTGGGTCACTGTGGAAGTGGTGTTGAACGATGTAAGATAGAAATGTGGAGATATCTTCTTCAAATTACTGGTGTTTTTATATAAACCTTGATCACCTGCCTAGCCAGGGTCACTTTCTTTTCCCTATTTCTATTCATTTACTTGCATAACTCAGATTGACAGATTCAAGTATGACAATTGAAATATGTGATCCTTCTGATCTGAATGATTTAATTTTTTTTTTTTTTAAGTTTTCAAATCTGATTTCAGAATACATTGCATTAGGTGATGTGCAATTACCAAACACTTTATTTTTTACATTTTAAGCTGTTTTTCCTTTGCTATTTATTTCATCTGTTGTTTTGATATTGTTATGAGTAGACTCTATGGAATAGAAAGATGTAATAGTTTACTGGTGCAGTGCCACACTTCCTAATTGTATTATCATTCAACCTGAAGGAAAGAAAACTTACTCAGCTACAGATATGCAAAGGGAGCTTAGGTAAGGAGATTGCAACTCCTAGTGCTGGAATTGGAGCTTGCTGAAAGACTCTTCCTTTGAAAGCATCCCCGCTTCTGCAGAGCCAGCTGTGCCTCTTGGTTTTCTTTTGTAGACGAGAAGAAACCGATCATTGATTTGGAAACCAAGATGAATGGGATGCGTTATATATTTTTAGGTGCCGCTTCTAATGCTGCCAGTGCTCATTTGTCCCGATGTCAAGTTCTGCAACCCTGGGAGGAGGAATAAGGAAGGCAGAGCAAAAAAATTGACAGAAGGAAAAATTTACTATGTTTCTAGTAAAAAAAAGAATAGAGCTGAAAGAATTGTTGTTCCTAATTGGAAAGGATAGTGGGATCTTCCCATGCAAATTACTGGAGCTAATTGACTTGTAGTGGAGCACTCGCTGTGGCTTTCCCGCAGTGGTGTTGCTAGGAAATGTTGCTAAGCAACTCTTCAATGACTGAACCGACCTTTAAGATAAATATATGTATTTTTTCCCCCATTCTGATGCTGGAGAGGAAACCTCTATTTCTGTCTCACCCTGCCTTTCCCTGGACAGTAGGAGCTGTGTGGAGGTGGTTCAATAGCAGTGTCCCAAGGATCTGGCAGAGCTGTTTTGCAGGCACAACCTTTTAGCTTGCAATGTTTTTGGGAGCTCAATTTCGTCTCTGCGGTGTGAGCAGCCAAAGTTGGCAAATAACAATCTGAATAATTTATCTGATTAATTTTGTGATTTTTTTTTTTTAATTTGAATCTCCAAAGAAGCCTTCTTGCTGCATCCAGCTACATGAGGAAGGACAACGTGAAAGGAGGGCATGAGGTGGTGCTTGTCGCAGTCGGACACATAGGATTTTGAACACCCTCATGGTGCTTAGGCCTTTAAGATGACTGGTGGAACAGCACAAAATATCTGTTGGGACCAATTGGGAATGCTTTCCTCTTACCAGCTGTCTTTGAAGCTGGTCCCTTTGTTTATTATAATGTTAAGTGAATCATGTTCTTAATTTTGAATGCTTTTGCACATCCAAAATAAGTTGTTTTCTCCCTCAAAAGAAGCCATAGGATTAATCCTTAAGCATCATAGTTTAAAAGTAGCTCTAGTTAAAACCAATTGGCAGAAAGCTAGAGAGATGTTCTAGGCTTTTCCTTGGCTGAGTCTGGCACTTCGCAAGGCCAAGCTTTGAGTGCCAGCCATGCAGGAGTCCAGTTGCAATAAAAAGCTGTGGTGGAGGATAAAGATATTTGCTCACCACCTCTGTACTATTCCCCACCAACTTGCTCCTGTCCCTGTGTTAAAGCAGCCTGGCAGGATGCTGTGCTGCCTTTTAAAGGGGAGAGCTATGAGCACAGGGGGTGTGAAGAAAGGTTGGAGCCCTTGCATCTGCCCTCCTTGATACTTAGCTTCAGTTCTGCCCAAAAATGTTTTGGAAAACCTTTAAACTCCAGACTTCCTCTTGCCCACATATTTCATGCCCCCCAGATATATTCTATGCAGAGAAGATATCTAATTTCTTGCAGTGTGTGTTGCAAAGATACACACTCTTTCATATAAAGCTAGATATCTACCACTCGGAATTAGCTTGGAAGCAGTTTGAATTGTTCTAAGGCAGACAATAAGGATTTCCCAGTGCTTGAATACTGTGTTCCTCACGCAAGTCAAGGGATATGATTTGCCCTTCTTGAAGTCCTAATTTTAGGCATTCAGCCCACTGGCCTCTAAGCGAGGGAGAGCGATGGACTCTCCTTGCTGGTGATCTGTCCCTCCTTGGTTAGGTGTCTGTTATGGTGGGGGATTTTCTCTCCCCTCTGCCCTCCAGTAGTTGAGAATAACCAATCTGAGCATGTCAGTAGGAATGAGGATGAGACACTTGGAGGAGGAAATGAGTTTTGCAACAAACAGCTTTGCCCTGGTTTCTGAAAAATTTTTACTCAGGGCATGGTAGGACATGTTCCTACTACATGTCACAAGTGCTTGTCATGAATAGCATGAAATTGAATTTGTATTAATCAGCCAAGGCAACAGGGCACAGAACTGACTTGTGCTTAATTCCATTCCCTCTCAGACCTTCAAGAATACAGAGCCTCAGTCCAAACTTGGAGGGGAGCCTTCACTCCAATGAAGTACCTTTGCTAGCAAATGGACAATGGGTCACTTCATACTCGCTGCAGCAACCCAGGCCTTTAGTGAGGATGAACCTGGCCTGTTGTCATTCAATTTCATTTTTACCTTCTGCTCTATGCCTATGAAAAGCAATTTGGTTTTAATTTGGTTGGAATGGAAGTATTAAGACTGTAATAAGGTTTTCAGATATTGTAAAGCCATTTTTTCGATAAGCAGGTTTTTTCATATAAGAAGGTTGCTACTTCCTGATTACAGGAGAGAGAGGGGAGTGGGAAAAAAAGAACTTATTCAATCTTTGCAAATAGACTTCTATTCCTTGTTTGGCAAGAACACTGGAGATAGGTAATACCTTCCAGAGGCTGAAAACTGAAGTTGCTCATAGAAAGTCTGAATTCTACAAATAAAATCCCAGTGTATGTATAGCCATGATGAAACTAGGTGAAATAGCTTAGCCTTCCAGAGCTTAATGCCAGGAGAGGCTTTTTTTATCTCTCAACAGATAACCCTAGCCAGGTGTCTAAGTATTGAGAATGGCTATAAATTGTAAAAAGACTATGACAACATAGCTAGGATGCATTTTTGATTTGGATACTCCTTTGCCACCTAGATATTATTAGAAAATAGATTTTTAGCAGATACTGGGCTTCAAAATGTTAGACAGGCTACGTGCACCTGCCTGAACAGCTCTTGGAGCACTTTCTTGTGGAAACAGTATACCATCATAGGAAATAACTTTTCATTATTAAAAAAGGTGGGAAGAGTTAAACAGTTGGCAAATTTAAAAATCCTAAAGTTCTACCACTTGCCACAGACTATTCTAGGCTTTCAGATTTATTTTTCTCTGAGCATTAAATAGTATATGCTTTGTCAGGGTCTAGATTGAGAGCATGTAGAATGAATAATTTATCACCTAGAGATTGAACCTGCCTACAAGAATAAGAATAAAATCAGTGTTGTGAGCTAGGACTGTTTTCAAAACTGTGAGCTTACTTGGAAGTTGGAACATCTGATGTTGAAAAGCCTTAGGAGGATAAGGCTTGTATGTGAGAATCTATAGAATAAGCCAGAAGAAATGTCTCATCTCATGGCTCCCCTTCCCTATGCACAAAGATGAGAAGCTTTTTGGCTGTCTCTGACCTGGGCAAGGCTTCAGGTTGGTCTTGGAGACAGACTGGGTTTAAGGTTCAAACTTTCACCCTTTCATGTGCTCCTGGCTGCTTGGCTGCTGTGTAGGGGGTTAGAGATGGATTTCTTGTGCATCAGAGGAAACCACGGTGCCTGAAAGACAGTCTCTTGTTTCATTTCTCTAGGTTTTGGGTACAGGCTTGTCACTACAGACACAAAAATGGTGTCTTGCACTCGCTTTTTGTCAGGTGGGTCAAAGGATGAATGTCTGGAGTTACCTGGCTGAATGAGTAGGACCTAGGAATCGCTTCCCAAAATGATTAGTGAGAACAGTGTATGTTTTCTTGTTTTTGCTTTTAACTCTGTGGATACATTAAGACCAACCATTGATGCTTAGTAAGAGGGTTTGTGTGTGTGGGGGGGGGNGGGGGTTTTTTTTTTTTTTTTTTTTTTTTTTTTTTTTTTTTTTTTTTTGTGTGTGTGTGTGTTTCCCTCCCCCTGCCACATTCCCTTCTGTCTAGAGCTTCTCACTTCCGTGGCAAGGCCCTTATCTGAAAGATGTTGCTCACTACTTTTATCTGCTTATTTGGCACCAAGTTATTAAAAGATGACCATTTTTCTGCTCTCATCCAAACTGCGTATAAACCTCAATTTTGCCACAATCCTGTTGTTTTTCTTGCATTACCAGACAACAAATAGAAATAAGGCAAGTAATTGGTGTCTATTAACATGGATTTAAGGAAACCAGCAAGTGTTTTGCTGATATGACATGGGAATGAAGAAAGCAACTGATGAACATGAAATATGGGTATTTCTGTATAAGTACTGCAGTAACAGAAAAGATATGGCAATGAAGGGCTACTCCTTTTCTCTCATCTTCTGTGTCTTTAGCTTCCTTTCCTCCCTATAATTTGATTTATGTGGAAAGCTGTGGCTCAGGAGGCATCCCAGCACTCAGACCAAGGAATCCACAGCTGTGCAGTTGGCACCCTGTGCTGCTATTGCTGCCGAGTGCCAGGCTTTGTTTCCCTGTGTCCTAGTCCTACTCTCCCAGGTGGAGCAATCACATGCCTGCTCATATCCAGGCATTAAGGAAACTTATAGGAAGAGACTTTCAAAACCCAGTGGGGGCTCTGTGGAATCCCTAGATAGGAACTACTTGCAAATTTTGACTTTTGACTTTTTTCTGTACAACAATACACTGATGCTCCTGGCTATTCTGAGAAACAGCTTACAGTGACTGCAGTACTGTGCTCTGAGACCCTGGGGTATCTGCAAGTGCTAATGGATGTTATCTATACTGAATAGTGCAGTTCTCCTCCAGAATTAATATAATCTTTCTTATGTTGACATCTTTTTGTTCCAAAATATGAAATCATCATAGCAACAGAACTGATTCTTTATAATTCCCATTGCAGTAAAAAGTGACTGTTCAGTGTCCAAACTGTATTGAAGACCTGAAGAAGTCAGATAGCAGGTCTGAATCGGAGCATTATTCAAGATGAGGGGGAACTTTGTCAATCAACTTGTGCAGTTTATTTGGGGGTTGTAATGCAGATGATGGGTCATGTTATTCTCTCTAGGCAAACAAAAATATGTAGTTGCTTATTAGTGCAGTCCCTTATTCTGTCTTTCTTCCATTGCCTTTTTTTGCACCTTGCAGGGGCTTGCAAAATCCCTTTGAAATATTAGTACTACTTGACAAAAAAAAAAAAAAAAAAAAAAAAAAAACCGCAATGCTAACTGTACTATTACTAGAGCAAAGAGTGATTTGGAAGTTTCCAACCACTCCCAGGAATGCCAAAAGCTGTTTCTCAAAAAGGTGGTGGGTGGTGAAATTGTAAATAGAAGCAAAGGTTTTAGCATGGCTTGCTACACTTTGCTTATCTCCTTCTGTTACAAGAGTGGAAGAAAGAACTGTAGAAACTGAAGTTGGAGTTTATGCAAACTTTGGTATGAATCATAAGAGCTTCAGGTTGTGCCTACCCAGTCAGAAAGCAGTCCTGACTGGAGGCTGGTATTTGAGATTTTTTTTTCTCTTTCTAAAAGTATAGTTTATCATTAATATTTTACTTAGTAATGTCTCTCCAAGAAATAATTTCTGTGGTTTTTTTTTTGTTTTGTTTTTTGGGTTTTTTTTTGTTTTTTAAGATTCTTTACTCCCATTCTGTTTTTCTATTTTCCAGCTTTTCCTTATATTGAGTCCAAGCGACAGACAAACCTAAACTTCTGCTTCCTTCTGCTTCCTCGTGTGACCCAGCAAGAGCATGGGTCTACTTGACTCTGCAGGACTGCTGATGAGGCTGGAAACAGAAGGGTTTTGAACCTTCCTTGTTGTAAAGAGTCCTTTGCTCTAGAGGCTAGGAATGTTCTACTGGTAGCCTTCATCCTCCTATTTTGGAGTTGGGCTTTAAGGAAAGGAAGAGGGAGAGGTTGCATGCAGGTTGCCCTTGTGCTTCACCCTATATTTAGGGCTTCTCTGGCTCAGACCTTACCTTGCTCTTACACTAGCTGTCAAGCCCGCACTCCCTTTTCTTGAACCCAGACTGGAGTTTCTACCTTGATGCTCTGTGGCAGGATGCCTCCCTGCACCTTTCAGAAATGCTGGGGTGAGGAACCACCTCTGGGTTATTGCCGCATGAAGCCCAGAACCAACAGTGGCCTTGCTATCTGGAGCAGCCCCACGTGCAGGGCCGTACTGAGAGGCTACGTGACTCCTCTCCCTCTGCTCAGCAACCGAGTGCTTTAGGTCGGAGCCCCTCCACGCTACCCAACAGGACAAGGGAAGCACTTGCAAGCACACGCAACCTTTGCCTTTATCCTTGTATCATGTGCAGTCTGTGTTCAGCACAAAAAAATGTGTTCCGAAATTAAAACAAGCATGTGATGAATTTAGTGTGTGATTGAGCTGTTTAACTCCTCTTAACAAACCAGCTTCCTTATGATAGTAAGAGAGGAGTTAATCAGCAGTTAAATGGGCTTAGTGTTTAGACAAAGTGTTTAATGAACAATTATGAGCATACTGCTGCACACCGTGTTTTAATATTAGATTATAACATTGTTTACTTCAAAAGCTTTCTAAATGCAGGAAGCTAGAAAATATCTTTCAGCCTAAAGATATTGTTTAAGGATTCATAACAGAATATTGGAAAAATGCTGAATAACCAATTGTGAGCACACTTTGCTTTTAAAGGTCTTATGATTTGGGAGACCAAGTATTCATTTTCCCACTTAAAAATTCAACAAGACTTTTCCAGAGTGCTTTAGAGAGGCTTCTGGTTTCAGATGTCCATGCTGAAGCATATAAAAGATTTTAGTTAAAATGCTGAATCTGGCTATGAGCCTTCAGCACCAACATCTGCTCAAGAGAGTAGAACAAAGAAAGCATAATGGATGTGAACAATGTGAGGGAGAGCATTTTTCTTCTGAATAGGATTTTTTGTACTGTAGTCACCACAGTAACGTTTGAACACTTCCTGTAGTAAATTAAATCCTGGCGCTCACATCTGTATCCTCTTATCTACCTCTAGATTGTAAAGAATTCATCGGGCTTGTATGAGTGGCTATTTTTGCTGCTGAGGACGTGTAGTGAAGTTGTTGCGTATCGTATTCCTGGCACTTGTGTCTCTTCAAAATGCCCTTTCCCTGAGTGTTTGCTTTTTGATAGAGTTGTTCTGTGCTGTGGTGATAAGCGTGGAGTGGGTGCGTAGGCTGGAGTTCAGCAAATGGGCAGAGCTGGGGAGGCTCCATGGAAACATCTGCTGGCATTGGCCTCCGACTCTTACCTGTGCTGTGTTCTCACAACGTGAACCGATGGTTACCGTAACGTGGCTGTTACGATAAGGCCAGGGATTGATGGTGCTCATACGCACCAAGGAGCCTCATGGGCAACCAAATGGGAAGGAGAGGATGAAGGTGTATGGAGAAGATCCTTAATTCCCATTGGGTCACCCACCCTTGTGTTTGACTGCAAGCGGGGAGGGAAAAAGGCCTTGGAAAGGGAAGAAATGTTACTGCATTGTCACCAGCACTTGTTCTCCCCAACTTAAGGGATAGAGGAAGTCTAATGATCCTCCCAGTATGGGTGGCTATACAATAGTCTGCTGAAGTAGGTCAATAATGCATGGAGATAGAGCAGACCCCATTTGCCATTGTGCACTGTTGAAGAATATCATTGCAAGGATATTCTTGATTATTTTTTCTTCTGTTTTCTTTTTAAGCTCTACAGAGAGAATTAAATGACCTGCATCTACAGTGTGCAGAATAATTTATTGTAGTACATCATATTCGCATTCTTAGGTTCATGTGGATAAATATTCCAGAAAGTGTGACGAAGGAAGCAGAACATTTTTTGTTTGCGGGGGACTCTCTGATGTCTAGAGAGGATGCTTCATGGGTTAAAAATGAGATCTTCTTTCTGAAACATTCGGATAGTGTTTGCTACGTAGACTCTGTGACTTGCTTATGAACAAGCATGAAAATTAATCATTTTAAGATGATATATAGATTAGGGGAAGCTTGAGAGATTATTATATCCTGTCTGAGAACATATCAAATGAATAGAGCTTAGTATTACTCATAACCATACATTTCTATCTGGCTTTCTCATAATATATCTGCACAGCAACTTAAAAAAAAATCTATTACTTCATTAGTGAAGAACATTCACATGTTTACTGTAATGCTTCAAACTGTCACTTTTTGCTATGGTTAAAGGTACAAATTATGTAGTTGTATTTCTGACGAAAGGCAGCTGAATAGAGGGCTAATAAGGTCTGTTGTATTAATGAATCTTTGAGCAAAGCTGCTGTTTAAAAGCCCTCACTGCACAAACAAGCCATGGAAAGACTAGGAAAGGCAAGATATGTCTTGTTGGCTGCTAATGAGGGAAGAGCAGCTTCTTGACTTTATGGACAAGCAGCAGCTTTCTCTTGGGTTATCCTAACTTTTCTTGTCTTATTCTAAGCCAAGAAAAATCTGTGAGGTGTTAAACCCCACAGATTTTTGCCTCTAACTATGAGAAAGTATAGGAATAGCTATCTTTAACTTGTCTTCTTGCTTCCACCTGTGTGTAGTCAAAACAGCATCCACAGAAAGCAGCAAAAACTACACAGAAGGGCTTCAGTGAAAGTTGAGTGTCTTGGATTATCCTGACCCTGTTCTCACTACCTAACTGAAATGTTAATCATGTTTGTTAATCAGCATCTCCAATTCTGACTTTATCTAAAAAGTAAGGGTTTGCGTATCTGGGAACCTGCTATGGGGAAAGCAACATTTTTGAATTAAGGACTTGTTTTCCTTTTAAAAATCATAAATAACTTTGGTGTTGACCTCCACAGTATCAGATTTTTTTTTAACCTGAATTGTTACATATGCCACAAATTATAGGCCACTCAAGAAGTTAGTAACCCATCAGCGAAAATTACATTAAAGGCAACAATATTTCCCATAACATTAATAAGTGCTTTTTGGTGTGACTTATTTTTGCAACAATTACTGTAAAGTCTTGTGTAAGACATATTTCTGTGTACTTAGTGTAATATACATGTATGCAATTTTCAATTTTAGTGCCAATTGATTGCTTCATTTTTCATCTATAGTAGGCTATTCTTATAATTTCCTCTGGGCTTTCAGAAATGCAGACATCAAGGGAAAATTGTAATGGCTAGTCCTATGGGAAATGCAAAAAGGCAAATAGATCAGAGTCTCAGGGAAAGAACTGAGTTCAAGTGCACTTGCGTCACGAGAATTTAAACTGCCTTCCACAACCCTTTACAGATCTGAAAGTATTTTATTGAAGTAATTTTGCTTTTATGTATTTTACAGGGAGAGACAAATTCTAAAGGCAAATGGAGGCCTTGAGCAGGTAAGAGAAGCATGAGCTGTCCTGCTCTTTCTGGCACTGTGCAAGTCCAGAAGGTAAGACTGCTGCTGCTCAGTATCAGCTGCATTGCTTGGAAACTGAAGCCCATGTGCTTGGGGAAGCTTGGGGAACTTGTGCTGTGATTGTGGGATGGATCCCCAGACTCAGATTTGCCACCTGAAATGCTGAGGGATCTAAGGCACGCTAGGATTAAAATATGGGAGAAGGCAAAGTCATATGTATGTGTTAACTTAGAAACAATTATTTTATTTAAAAAAAAAAAAAGTACAAACAGTTGCAAGCTAGATCCTGATAATTAATTGGTTCTTATATGCTCTCACCTTTTGCTGCTTCCTTGCAGCGGCACCCTCACAGGGACGGGCTCTGTTTTCAGTTCAGTTGATGCAAAATTAATTTGGACACCCAGACATGACTTTATCATCACAGCTCTGTGTAACGTAATTAAATATCTATCTTCCTTATTAATAGATCATTACTGGCACAGTATGTATCTGTTTATAATACAGACTGAGATAATGTAGTTAACTCATGTCATGATGACAGTGGTAACTGTAGAGCTTTGCTGTTTCAATGATAACTTCCATTTTTGCAGTCACTCCACACTGTCTGGAATTACAGAGGGCAAGAGTGAAGGTAGGACAAAGGACCTCAACCCTGGTCCTTCAACATCATGGTGCCCTTCAGTATTGCCCAACAGTATTGAAAATATTGAACATGGACACAGGTGAGAGTGCTCATGGATCAAGCTTTTGTGCAGTTCCAGACAAGTGTTATGCCTACCCTAGGTCATTTGTACAATCTGCATTTAGTGGGGAGAGAAGTGTTAGACTGGATGATTCATCCAAGCTGTTTCCAGATGGCCCAGAATTGAGATGAATGAAGTTAGGAAAGAGAAGTCCAATCTGTCAAGATCTATCTCCTCATTGCTTTATATTTTATCAATCTTGTTACAGAAAAGAGTGTCATCAGAATTGATAACTTGGTCCACTTGTGATAGCTGCAGTGTTTTTTTGGTTTTGCTTTGTTTAGTTTTTCTTTTTCCAGAGAAACCCATAAACGAGTTATCCTCAGATGCCCAATTAACCTTTTGGCAGGATTTGTGCATCTAATTTTAAACTCTTCTGAATCCTGGTAGCTGTAGGTTTTCTGCATTGAAGAATTCTACCAATGCTAAAGAAGGTGCTGTGTCTCCTGCACTTAAGACATTTTTTTTTCCTTAGTGTGCGTACCAAAATGCTTTGAAGTGGTGCTTCCTGTGAGCAGTAATTTGGAGGTTATATTTATGCCCTTTCAAAAAGGTCAGCTTCAAAACTCACTTGCAAGATGAAAGATGGGGTCAAAATCAAATATTAAACAAATAGTATAAAAGACAGAAGTTCACTTCTCCCTCCTATGAGTTCTTTTAAAACTCTTGGGTCAGTACTGTCTTGTGCTTGTGATTTGGTACTCTTCACTCTTGCTGCCTGTGCTATAGCCTCTTCCACTGACTCTTGAAATTCAGATAGGTCTTCCAAACCTGCTAGCTCCCACTGTTTTGAAAATAAAAGACCTCTAGCAGGGAAATATTCCCACTGAAAAGAAAAATCATAATCTTTTGTTGTGACTGTATCTTCCCTGAAAGTGATTTTTCTGCCTTGATGTTCTATTGGCCCTACAGACTCTCTGGCAAGCTACTGCTTATGACATGTTTGATAAAGGGTTTATTATTAGATGTTAAAAAGCAGGACTTCCCCGTAATAGTTTTGCCCTGTTTTGTGCTGCCTCTATATTCAACCTACTAGTGTGGTCTGTGACTCTTCCTATCTGTACAACTTCTGCTTCTTGAAGCCTCCCTGTGGTGTCTTTCCACTGTCTCTCTGCCACCTGCAAGGATCTTGCTCTCTCTGACTGCGCTTTTGACATTTGTGGGGGATTTCTGAAGGTAGTTCAAGTTGTTCCTAGTTTGACTGGGGTTCTGGGCTCTTTGGAATTCCAGGATGGATAATGAATGCAATGCACAGTAGTCCCTGTGACAAAGCTGATCTGTATGAACAGGGATGAGAACCAGACCCTCTTTGTTGGTCAGGGCCAATTAAAGAACTCCTGTGGTTTTCTTAGTTACCTAGTACAGAGAAATGAGTCTTGGCATTGTGCCTGGGCACGATATTTTCTTGATGTACATTGGGGTATCTCATTTTCCCATTAGAGGTGTGGTTTTTTGCCAGTAAGTGGTGTGTGGTGTGTGTGTGTGTTTGTTTTTTTTTTTTTTGTTTTTGTTTTTTTTTTTTTTTTTTTTTCTTCTCCTCTCTAATCTCCTGCATATCAAAATCATGGCTGCTGCCAGCAAGAGGCAATTGATAATAAAAATTTGTTGGGTTATTTCTCTGTTTAAGGTCTAGAAGATGTTATTACTAAGCATACATGCAAGAGTTCATTTGTGTTAAGAACAGACAGCTGGGACAAGTGGTTGTCTAGCTGTTTTTATTATACAATATCTGCATAATGGTGCTGTGGGTATATAAAGTGACTCCGTTCAATTAATAACTTGCTACATCTGAAAACCTCTTTTGTTAAGGCACGTGTGCACAAGAGCAAGTTTATATAAAGCTGACACTTTTGTCATCACTGCCTCTTTTATGATGTTTTTCACTCTTGCTTTGAGGAGTGCCAGCTCCAACTGCAGCAACTCTGCTTTCTGTACCCTAAACTCTTATCTGCTTCCTACCTTCAGGCGAGCTTAAGGAGTTCCATGATTTGATTTACTTTGTAGTTTTTAAGCCAGTGTCCCATAGTAGTGAGCACATGTCCAATCCTATATTTTTGTTGGCTCTGATAGAAATAAAGAGCGGATTTCTGCTTGGGAGAGAATAAGCTCAGGAGACCGAGGAGGAGAATATTGAATTACTACTCTCTTTATTGCTTGACATAACTTGTTTAGCTCTTCATTCACTTCCTCAGAGGTGACTACAGCTACAGCAGTAAGTTTGGCTGTGGTTTTTTTTTTTTTTCCTTCTTCTCTCTCTGAAGCAGCTAAAGATATGAAAGCTTTGTATGGCATATGTGTAATCTTGCTAGCCTGTTGTCATGTGGCAGTCCCTTTCCTGAGGGAGCAGGTCCTTTTTACTAAAGGAAAGTAGTTACTTTTACCAAAGGATTAATTTGAAGGACAAACTTAAGTCAATTTATTAAGGTAAAGCTGGACCGTTCCAGAGATGAGCTTGAAAATAAGACTGCAGAAAAGAGCAAGAAGCAGAAGCTGTCTCTTCTGAGCTGCTGGTGCACTTGGAATGCAGAAGCTTTCTCCTGTATGAGAAGCACTGTAAGGACAGACTTGGGCAAAAAGCAGAGCAGTTCAAAGATCATCTGTCTCTTGAGGTAATAATAATTTCTTGGCTTTTATCTCACTGTGAATCTAAAAGCACTTCCAAAGGAACTGGTATAATTTTCCCCATTAGTGTGTGGTCAGCTAATAGCCAGGCTGGAAATTGAACTTGAGTGCTGCCTTGTCAGGCTGGTGAGTCACACTAGTACCACGGGGGCCCTGCTTGGGAAAGGGGACTTCTGGCTGGCAAGAGGTGGGTGTGACAGTGACCTGTGTGGCTTGGTGTAACTGCCCTCCTGCTCCTTGGGCTGCCTTGGGTTTGATATGATACGCAAAGCAGGCATCAAACCCAAGGGAGGCCCTTGGCTCGCTTTGGGGATCAAGCAAGGCTGGTAAATGGTTGCTTAAATGTTATAGCTTTTCAATGGGGCTGAGGAGAGAGGAAAAAAAAAAAGATTTTTTTTTTTTCAGTCTCCTGAATCTCTTGTTATCAGATGAGTCACTCAGAACTTACTGAAAAACACTCACAAAAAAGACCCTCAGCAGCTGAAGTTGTACCCCTATATGTCCAAAACATAGACTGATTGTTCTTAAGGATATAATATATTGCTGTCAGAAGCTAGTTTAATACAAGTGGTTTCAGCACATGAGATAATGTTGCAATGAGTACAGATGTACTAGTTCTCACTCTCTTGATCAAACTAATTAAATAGAACCATTTTAGAACCCCCCAAATAACGCTATCGGTAGATACAGACAAGTCTAAATGCTTGTAATACTTCTTGGGTTACAACAGAATACTGTTGCATTTACTGGCATATTGCAGTAAATGTAACAGTATTCTGTTGCAACCCAAGAAGCCGATACTGATACCTTACCCAGGGTAAGGTTTTAACCCCAACATACATCGTATCTGGCTTCATCTTGTCTCTTCTTATTCTGGTTGGCAAGAGGATTCTGATGCACCAGATATGCTTAATGTGGAGACGAATGTCAGCAGTATCAATTTGCTCTGCTTTTATGTTTCCTGCACTGCTAATATACCAATAATGTCGTGATTTGACTTCTCCTAGCTGTACTTTCTTGGCTACTCTTTTCCTATTACTATTTCTCCTGTTTTGTGCAACTCATTGTACATAATATACACAGATAGCCTTGTTCTTTGGAAGAAAAAGGAAACTGCAGTAATAAATGAAGTCTGACTAGTTGGAATGATGGTTGAAATAATGTTGAGAGATTATTATGCCTGTGGCGGTAGGTTATCTCCTGGTAGGTCTATGTTTATTTTTAAAATGTCTTCATTGTAAAGTGTCTTTACACTTAAAAAAAAAAGCTAACAGTTTTCTTACATTAAATAACAGGGTAACATTTTCTGACATCCAGAGAAGATTGGGAGAGAAGCCCCTCTTCCATGAAGAGAATATTTTAAAAATAAAAATGTACCATCTTCATCAGGAATGACAATTGAGATGAAAATATTCCAATGCTTTTGTGAGGCCAACTTGTGAAGTGCTGCACCGAAAATCTCCTGCAGTCTGTATGAGAGCATTAATTAGAGGTTATGGATATGGTCAAATGCTCCATGTAGGTGAGTGGGGCAGGCTCGTCAGTGGTCTATCAAATAAATCTCTCAAGTTTGAATGAGATTTTGCAGTGGCCATGCAGAATGGCTGCATAAAGTGCTCTCAGCAGCCTTACTTGAGCAGCACTTCTGCACAGAAGAACTTTGAGGGATGCAACTACCAATCTGATCGCTCATGGTTCTGAAAATGAATCAGCAGTAAAAAAAGCCAATCCCTCTGCCCCAATTTTTTCCCTCATCCTTTACCTCAATGGAGTTAGTTTTAAGTAACTGAATACCATGATGATTACTGAATTCATCATGGGACTGAATTATTTTGCAGGCTGGGCTATCGGTTTCTTAACGGAGCAGGGAGTGTGAAGCTTGGGGGACAACTTTCTTATATGCTGTTTTTTATCTAAGCAAAACTGAACCTTCACATGAGGAAAGGGACTAGAGAAGTTTTAGCTCTGTTGCTCCATTTAAAAGCCCATTTTTCATGTAGTTTAAACCTCTGCAGAGCAAACCTTCTATATGATACTTGCTATTACGTATGGTGTGCATTGGCTTCTAAAACCTCTGATAAGAATCATTGCCCCTGTGTAATCCACCACAGGTCAGCCAGGCGTGGTATTCTTGAAAGGATAAACCCAGCTGGCTCATGTTAGCAGGAAATGACACTTATTTCAGTCTGCTATTGAGTGATAGTTCCTTCAGCATTGCTCTTGTTGCCAAGTCTACCTTCCAGAGTCCCTATAGATGCTGCTGTCAACAGCAGTGATTCTTCATGTTGTTGCTCTTGAGACTATCTCAAACTTTGCCCTTACTTGCCAAGGGCAGAACTGTTTTCTTCATTATCTAGCAAGAATGTATCAAATGGATTCCTATTCCTCTTTGTTCTGGAGAAAGTTGCATTTCAGTTGTGAGATAAGGTAAGTGAGAAGGACTGTTTTGGTGCATGTATGTAGGTGTGTGGGGTTTTTCTTTGTTTGTTTGTTTTTCATTTGTTTTCTTTTTCTCTCTCTCCTAAAAAGCTGAGGAAAATACATAAGAATGTAGACTTTCAGCACATGAGAATTAGATACTAGAATGACTCTGCGACCTGTGGGACTAAAGGCAAACCTGAGAAACTTGCATGGGTAACAGATACTTTCCCAATGCTCTCTTGTAAGTTCCCTAAAATGTGACCTATGCATTGGGCAAAGAGAACCAAAGGACGTGTACAGTGATGGCAAAGAGGAAAACAGACTGGGGGAAGAGGGGAAAAATATGTCTAGGCAGTGGAAAGTTTAAAAAAAAAAAAAAATCTAATATGTGAAATTCTTTTGAAAGAATTTTTAACTTTGAAGTTAGAAGGTAAAGGACTAATCAGATGCCCTTTCATGTGACTAAGACCTCAGGAGTATAGGACAATATGTACTGTAAAACAACGATGTTTTTTGTTGATGTTTCTGTAAGGAATTTGGTGAAGTTAAGGTCTGTTTCTGTATTATTGAAGGCTATGTGTCTTTGTGTGTGAGAGAGAGAGGAGGACTTCAATGATTATTGCAACCTCTGGGCTCCCTTCTGCACGCAGAAAAGCTGCAGGGCTGCAGGACAGGCAGGGCAATAAAGATATTATGCTTCTCCCCTCTTAATCTTCAAGCTGTTTGCTTGAAGGCTGACACCTCCAAGACCTCCTGTCTGTAGGAGTTATGTCAACTCCCAGAGGAACAGAAAACCTTTACAGTGTAAATGTTCATTATACAAAGGACAGCATTGGTTGCTCTGGGCAGAGACCACAGGGTGCTGCCTGGCTGTTGTGCAGCTCCTTGCATAGCTGTGCACTCTGCCCTACCAGCACTACAGGAATAATGTGCCAAAAGCCCCTTGTGCTCAGGGGCAGGGGCTTGTGTGCTTCTGTGTCAAAACTGAGTGTGTTGCTTAAGTGAATGCTACTTGACCTACTTGGCTATGCTTCTTTGTGAAGTATTTACAGGTTTTCCCCAAAATAAATTTTATTCTGATTACTTTATTACTTGGAAGTTATTGTAATTGAAAAGCTGGTCAGAGTTAAGGAATTAGCAGGAGCCTGGAGTATTTGATTAATGAGGAAAATGACTAGAAGGTGCTAGGGGTGATAGTAGGAGGGATGGAAAATAATACACTATAAATACTTGAACAGAAATGTGTGGGGGGGATTATTTACGAGAGAAACTGAGGTAAAGCTGGAGAGGTATGAAAAATTCTTGGAAGGTGAAAGTTCCTACCAGTGAGGTGTTTCAGGCTGTGGACGCCTTGTCTCAAAGGAACAGTTACCCAGGAATATGTCTTAAAACTCAGTGGTACTGAGGAGGAAAAATAGCCTGTAAAAGACAATCCATTGTGGTGAGGGAGGTGAAGATTAAAACTGACTGTTTTGACATTCATGGCAGGATTAAGAATTGATAACAGTGGCCATCTGCTCAATAGTTAAAAGCTAAAGATTTATGTAGACATTCAAATAAGAGTGAATTTTTCAAGTATCCTAATGCTCAGACCTCGTGGAAGGGGAAATATGGTAAAAGTAGTGACATTAGAAAATGAATTTTTAATTGTGTGCTAGATGGCTGTGGTCATGCTCGAGGCTGCTGTGGCTCCTGAAGATCTGTGAGGAGTCCCATGACAGTTCTGTGGGAGGAAACCTCTGCTTGTGCTGCAGGTTAGGACTTAACCACCCCAAACACAATCCTTACCAATCTGCTTGACACACTTGATAGAAAACATCTATTTAAAATGACTCAACTTAATAATGCACTAGGTTTGCAGACCAAACCTACCATGGTTTTGTGACATGCAGAAGTGAATAGCTTCTCCTAAGGTGTAGGCATCCTTTTAATAAAGCAGAAATTAGGATAGCACTTATATTAAGACGTTGTTAACTATAACCTAGCAAAGATACAAAATGCGTGAAAACATTTCCCTGCAGTTTTAAGAAATGTACATAGGCAAAAATTGTTCTAGCTATTAATCTGTTGAATACAGGCTTTGCATTACTTTTCACATAAAAACATTAAATTGACTCTCATATGACAATTTCAGAGCCTTTCTCTTGCGTCTTTATCATAGGTCAATTGGATCCCAGTTAGAAAATTCAGTTCCGTTATGACAATTTCAAATTATGAGATATATTAAAATTTATTAGTCTTTTTCACTTATTAGATTTTAAAATCTGCTTTTTGAGATCACTTTCAGGTATACAGAGGATTTTAATTCTTAATAAAAACATTTTTGATTAATTTCTCACTTGAGAGGATATGGGGAAAGTCTTATTCAGAATGGAGTTTTCAGTATGTGATCCAGCCAGAGTCTTGAGAGGAGAAAAATAGTATCAATTTGTCTTAGTGTTTCATTCACATTACTGAGAACTCTATCTATAAATGTGGATGAAATTAGATATGGTAAGGAAAAAAAATTCCATCTCTGTCTATCTGGAAACTGGATTTTTTTTTTTTTTTTTTGTAAAAGCTGTTGATGAACTTCCTATAACCTTGGGATTGTAAATAGAACCAACCACAAAGTAGTAGGATTTTTTGTTTAGATTTCTTTTGTATACCAGCCACAGACTTTATGTACATTCCTTAACTTTCCTGACAAAATAAGCATCAGTGAGTCAGTAAATTATCTGGATATCTGCCCTATGAGTAAGTAATGTATGATGGGGTTGCTAATGCAACTGCAGTGAGCTGATTGTGTTGCTGACTAATTAGTCCCTTATCTGTTATGTGCAGTGAGCCAGCAGAGCTTGGGCAGTCGAGTCTGCTGCGGCTCTGATTGCTGCTGCAGCGCTGGCTGGGGAGCCCTGTGGCTGGAGGAGAGCCCAGTCCAGAAGGAAAGATGGACACAGGCCCTTAGGAAGGAGCCGCTGGATTTCTCCACATGTTGGTGCCCATCTCATTGGAGCTTTACTTACCTTGTTTTTAGCATATCATTTTGCAAGTTTCCTTCACATGTCTTAGCAGGGATTTTTTTTTCGAGTTGTATCTTGCCAGTTAGACTTGATTCAACTTTCTTGAAACTCAGCTCTCCAAGGCATTGCATATTCTGTGCTTAATCTCAAAGCACCTGAGCAGTGTTTAGATTCAAGCATCTTGAATTCAAGCAGCTTCCATAGACTTCACTGTCACTACTTCTATGTGTCAAACTTAGTAAATATGGACCTGAGTTAGGGGTTTTAGGTTTGGGCTCTTGTAGTAGCCATAGCATAACACTGAGTCCCCGAGGCATCTGACAAAACCTAAAACCCATTAGAATTGATTTTTGTTGTTAATAAAGCAAAAACTCATGTGTGGTCAAAGCAAGCGAGCACATTTAAAAAACTAATCACAAAGAGAAACAGTCTGTTTTGATGCTTTAGTGTTTCCTTCAGTGAAATTAGGAAAAGAAAGGCCAGTTGTATCACTCTTTGAGAGTATCAGTTGCAGCTGTAGGCTAAGGCAGGAGCTTGTGCCATGAGCTCACTCTGGAAACCAGAATTAGTAATGGATTGAAGTTGTAACGATATGATCTGACCTAGAGCTGTGTCACCAAGCTTTTCAAGGAAAGTATGCTCATAAATGCTCAATGGGTGAGATGGGTCCAATAAAGAGTAATTCTTCAGGGATGGGAGGAATCCAAAGTAACAAATAGGCCACACCATGCAATTTACTGTACTGGCAAGAAAAATATAGGTGTCTAAAATATATGTGCATCAGTGAGTTCAAGAGGATAGACCATGCTTGGGATGATCCAAGATTTTATGCCTGATGGGACTCTTTGTAGCAGTGACCTCATTCTCAAGTTCTTATAGACCTATGGATAGATGGGTGTTTGTATTTATTTTCTTGTTATGAAACCAAATGGGTTATTTAGGCTTGCTTGTTTGCTAGCTGTCTACGCTACAAACAGTTTTGGCTAGGTCTTTAAGCTTTAAACACTCTTGGGGCTGAGCAACCCTGCAGCTGTGGATGTTGTCTCCCATGACAGCTTCTGGCAACAAAGTCTATAGGGATTAAGAGAAAAATCCCACTGGGACTCAGAGCTCCCACTCAACGGCATTTTATGAAAAACAGATAAGTGACTTTTTTCAGTATTTGACAAAAACTCCCGAGGCACAGGAGAGTTGTCATGGATACTCCCACTCCAGGACATTGCTATAAATCCTGTCCTGCATTACGCTTATAAAATCTTCAGCACTTCTAAATCAACCCTAAAATCAAAAGAGAGGTATGGTGCTATGGGACATCATAAGGGTCCAGAGGTTCGAAGAAGAATCCCTGTATTGATATTGAGCCAATACCTGAACATCATTAGGACACTTAACATGACTAAAGATAACATTTGTTGTGATCTGACTAGATTCCTAGCTCTTATACACACATGATGGCCTTCTACCTAAAGTGTTCTCTTTTCCCCTTATTGAGTTGAGGTATTTTGGATTCATGACATTGGTTGATAAACACAGGCATGCAACCTCAGCATTTTCTTGTTTATTTTGGAATCCGGTGCAAAGGCCAGGATGGAAGGTTAGTTTCTTTAATTGTAAGGATGTGGGGAGAAATTTTTGACATCTTAAAGCTGCAAACCAGAGGGCAAAAGAAGAGTTGAAAGTAAGAGCCCTTATTAACCTTGCTTGGCTTTGGAGTACGTTTATGTTTAGTAGCCTCGCAGACTCTATTTCCTATAACTGCAAAAGATCTGTACATTTTCCTGCAGAATTAACTTAAGCTGGACAGCAATATCTCAGGAAGAAGCTAGGTGGATGGAGAATGGGCCTTGAAAGTCATCTGCTTTCATGTGTCCTTAAATGTCCTTTCCAGGAACTGACAGCAGTGGCGCTATCTGGGTTGCTTGTATAAATATTTTGGTGGCTGGAGTCTTTGATGGGTTACTGAACTTTTCTCTTAAACATCCAGAAGGGCCTGTAAAGCTGCCCTCATGATAGGGTTGAAAAAATGATTATGGCAAATCTACACTTCAGTGGACCTCCACTCATTAGCTTCAGCCTCAGGTATAACAGCCTTTCAAGGAGAATAAATAGAAAATACTGAAAAGTTTTAGATATGCTGAAGGCAACACCCACCTTCTGCATAGTCAAAACATCAAAAGGGAAAAGAGGGCTTGATAATAATGTGATCTGAGAACTGGAGAAATTACAGAGGTCACTTCATATCCCACTGGCCCTTGAGCAAAACTGTTTCAAGGCGTTTTAGTTCTTTGACCTTCTTTGTACGTATTTGAAAGCTGCAGCTTTTTACCTAAAGCATTTTGAGGAAGATTAAACAGCTTTTAAATATCTGTTGTGTTCAGAATGTGTAGAGAGAGCTATCAGTTTTGGTGACTTTGAGATGGATGTGTTTCTTGGGTTTGTGTGTGGGTTTTTTTTTATTTTGGAAAAGGTGTTTAAGCATTTTTTGTTTGTTTTATGTTTGTTGTATTACACTCTGAAAATGGTGGGGGGGAAATAGCTGTAATATGGTGACTTCCCTTGGAAAGTAAATGCTTGTAAAACAAAGCAAGCCATATTAGGGGTCAGTTCACTTGCAGGGATAAAAGGCAGCATCTGTTTAGCAGCAGGCAGCAGCTCGACATAATGACATAGTATAGAAGCATATCTGTACAAATGGGGAAAAAAAAACAGAGAAAATGCAGAGGATAAAAATGTGGAATAACTGAGCTGGAAGCAAGTTTTCTCTTTGAGAGTCTTGTGAATGAAGGACTTTTAATAAATACCGTTTGCTTTTCTTATTTTATACGATGGTATCTTGCTGGAGGCTTTGTGCTAGCCAGGAAAGGCTCTGCTTTTCTGGATGAAGCTGCTGAGGCTGGAGAGGCCTCCCAGCACACGGGGATTTAATTTGCAATTGCAATTTGTAATTGCAACACACAACTGGGGAATCTGTCAGTGTCCAGAGACCCCTTTGTAAGTAATAGGATCATGGCCCTGGTGCTGGCATTTCAGCAGGAGGGCCCTGCATGGAGGACCCTGCACGTGATGGAAGATCCTGATGACATTCCTGGGCATCTTGTCTAAGAAGGATCTTCTGATGCCAGTGGCAGCTTCTTGTGCTAGGAAGGCTCTTGCTGCAAACACCAACACAAGCCTTGGTCGAGAACCACTCTGCCCCGTAACCCCTAGAGACCAGCACATAGGGCAGAGAAGCAGTGGACGTTGGAGGGCAGATGATAGCAGTATAATCCATGATGCTGGGATTGAGAATGAGATCCAGCATCACAGCACTCTTATTCCTTGGCTTTAGCCTAAATTCCTGCTCAGGGAGTATAACCTAAAAATACAAACCTCCTGCTGGCATTGCCTTGCAATGAGAGAGGTGGGAAAACTCGTCTGGAAAAAGAAATGTGCATTTTTGAAGTGCAGATGAAGAGCCAGTTGCTGACTCTTATCCATTTTTTTTTTCTTGGCTCTTAGTAAGAGATGGAGCTGAGGCCAGATCTTGGATTTGGCTGGAGGTTTCTAGAACTGCGTTTTGCTGTGGCCTCCTCCGTCTCCTTGTCTCATGATAATTGGCTGGTGCTGAGGAATGGTTTTTTTTTCCATGTTCTGTATCTCCACATCTTCCTTGGAGGATGCCTCTGGGATTAAGAGGTTGCCTCACTTGTGAGGTTATTCAGATGGGGAGTAAAACTACAGCTGAGCAGAGCTTGTTTGATGCCTCATGAAAGCATTCTGTAAATTAAGGCAGTGGTTTTCTGGACAAGATAGATGTGTGTGTAATATCCACCCCAGGAGGAGCAGTAGGTAAAGGTTTCTGTGCAGAGATGCTCCCAAATGCCACAGGCTGGGGAATGGAGGGTTTCACATGTCACCCAGACATGACATCGCATTCAGGTTTGAACTTTCTGGGGTCTGCAGCATATCAGATTTTCATGCGCTTTATGCCTAGGACAAAAGGCTTAAAGCCAAGGCCCTTCTGGCACAGTATATTTGTTTGAATCCCCACTACTCTTTCAACAGGGTCATTAGTTGAGGAAATGTTTTGCTCCCTTAGGAACAGTGCTGCACTGCTAGCCTGACAAGTACACAGATACCATCATTTAAAAAAAAAAATCATTTTTTTCAAAATATTTTTCCAAATACTTTTTCTAAGCTGCAATGTCTGAAATATTATTTTATATTCTGAAAGTGTCTTATTTTTGCAAGATACAAGTCTGTGATACCAAAGCTAATACATATGACTTAATTTTTTGCAGCTAAAGAAAATTGTACAATTCTAATGGCAGCTATTGCTGGTATTCATTGGGGGATGTGAGAGGGGAAAAGTAAAATGCATAAAGTCTGCTCCAGAAAATACAGCATAAAGTCTACCATAAGAGGATGTTAGTCATGGTGCAATCAACTTTGGGACAGAGGTACAGGAATGTAACCTGCCCTTTATAGCCTTAAACTAGTTCTTAGAATTACACATCTTTACCTCCTGCTTCAACTCTTAACTTGAGCATCCCAGATTATTTGAATTCTTGTGTTGAGCTGGAGGACAGCAAAGTTGCCAGATATTTTAATGTAGCTTTAGATTTGTCACATGAGGCGTTTGGCTTGGGGAAATTGATTTCACAGCTTTGTATTAGACAAAAAGAAAAATTTTAAAAAAAGGAAATAAAAAGGAGGAGGGAAGAGAGAGGAAAAGGAGAAAAGAAAAGAAAAGAGAGGGAAGAAAAAAAAAAAAAAGAGAGAAGCTTGCAGCATGCTAAGTACCACAAACAGGATTCGGTTATATTGTGCCTGATCTCTCTGAGCTGCCACTGTGGAGGTCTCCCTCCTCCCCAGCCACAGGTTGGGTGCAGGAGGTGGCCCCTGTGGGGCTTGGGACCTGCTCGCTCCGCTCCTGTCTCATGGAGGAGGAGACTGCTCTGCCGGATTTCCTCCTTCACTTTGAATTTTTTCCTTTTTTTTCCTTTCTTTTTTTTGTTTTGTTTTCTTTTTATTATTATTATTTTTTTTTATTTTTCTTTGAACCGTGGATAAAAGCTAGGATTTGCACTAATCTTGAAGAACTGATGCTGAATCCCAGTCTTGAGGTGGGAGAGAAAAGGAGGGCTTAGAAGTCTGAGAAACCGTGGGGCGAGACAATTCAGTGGCCTCACCGCTCCCATGGGGATGAGAAGCTCCCTACTGTGGCTTTGTGATCGAGCTGGCTCCTCTGCACTTTGGGGCCTCTTTGCAAACTGCGAGTGTATGTGCTATTGCAGAAAATCCCATGTCCAGCAACTTTCTGCATTGCTGTCATGTGCTTAGGGCTTGGTAAGCAGCAGGAGGAGAAAGGCAAGCATTTTTCCATGCATCGTGGTTTTTAGATGGCATAAATAATGCAAAGTGACTTAAACTTTGCTGGAAAGTATTTGCTTTGTGAAAGCTTTGCATTCTTGGGCTCTGTCATCTCTGTCCAACGACATGTTTCTTTTTATATTTGCTCTGGCTTTCCTTTCCTCAGTGGTTCCCAAAGCCAAGCAGTGAATATCTCTTTACTTAATGTATACATGATAAAGGGCTTAGTGAGTAAGCAAAATCCCAAAGCATTTTGGTTTTAATCAAATCACTGCCTTATCCCTATGGAGTATCTCTGCAACTGAGACAGGTAGAATTTCTCAGGCTTGCTTTGGAGATGAAGCCCCTTAGTACAGTGTGGGCAAAGGTAAGAAGGAAGGCCTGAGGCCCTGGTGTGGGGCTGGGCTCTCTTGCTGTTGCTGCTGGAGGAATCTTGGGTGGCCTTGGCATATTTAAAGGGCATCTCATTAAAGGTGCCCACCTAGGTCTGTCAAATTCATTACTGTTGCAGGAATGGGCCCTTGGTAGAAGTGGTTATATGGAGTAGGTGTGTAGGTAATTAAACATGATGTGCCAGGAGATCCTTCCCCTGCTGTCAAGAGCTCTGTGGCAAAGGAAGCTCCTTAAATGATTTTGAAATATGGGGGATTTGTGGCGGGTTATAAGGGTATGGGTAGTGTAGAGCACATGCTGCTGAGCAGATAGTACACGTGTTAATACTATTACTCTTTTGGACTTTGGCACTGTTTGAGTTCATGTGCATTAACAGGTGCAGATTGACCTAAGGAGGACCCAGGTATCCATTTGTGTGTGCTGCAGAGAGCTGCAATGTGATGTTATTGCACTTGCACAACCTCCTGCTCACACCACGACCATGTCCTTTGTAGTGTAGCAAGGCGCTGTGTTTGGTCATTAACTGTTGTTCACTCTGAAGCAGATTGGCCTTGGCCTATCACTTTGGGTTTAAAAGATGAGTGTAAAATGCATGCAACTTTGACACTAATAGTGATATGCAATGGACACTCCTTGCTGTTTGTCAGTGCAGCTCCATGCGGATGGATCCAGGAATTGTACATGATGTGTTCACACTGAAGAGTCACTGCTGGCCTTTGCTGGTTGCTCTGTATCACTCAGTCCATGGATGGACGGGCACATTTGGATGCACACATCCTTGGGGATTTTGCCAAGGATGCTGCTAGACACTGACATGAACGCGAGTTATTGCTTCTTGTCCTGTGCCCTGTGCACTCTAGAGTCTATGCCAAAGCACCACTGTGCTCTGGCAAGTATGCAGCTTCTTAATGATTTATGAGAATAAATCAATTTAGTCCAAATTTAAGCCTGTGCTGTTTGCACTATGGATGCCTATTGTAAGGGTAACAATTACAGAAGATTCCTAATAATAATTTTAATCACTCTTTATATTTGCTGAAAATTCATATACTGCTCCTCCTCAAGAAGTCCCAATCACCTTCTTTCAAATACCAACCAAAACCATTTTCTGTATGCATGCTCCTCTTTCTTGTTGTTGCCATTTGCTTCCAGACCTTTAATTGATGTTCTATGCTTATAGGGATGTGTAATAGGATGCCATGAGCAGAGGAGCCTGCACGTGGCTGGAAGGGGCACTGCCTGTTTCACTACTGAGACCAATTACAGGTAGAAATTGCAAACTGCTTGCAGGTTGAAATATATAGCATGCTCTTGAATAACCAAAGTTATCTGCGACTAGGATTTGGAAGAGGGCAAAATCACTGGTTTTTAATCCCTGCAATTATCTAGCAGATATACTAGAGGAAAGTTACATTTAATTTGGTTATTGAAGACCAGTCTTTGCTACTGCTGTCTGTAATACCTTGATCGCTGCTCTGCTCTATTCCAGTAGTACTGACAGGGTTAGTTCACAAATAAAGCTCTACTCAGGGTAAAGATAGATGTTGAATATTAGTCCCTAATAAGAAAGCAAATAATAGATGGCAGATGCACGATTTTATTGTGTCCCAAAGTACATTATGGCATCAGGAAAGCCATAAAAATGTATTTTATGGCCATGGCTTATACCAAAGGTGAGATATTTTATATTTCTCTACTTCCAATATTCCCTGTGAACATGCCTTTCTCTGCAGCTATATAGACAGCAAATACAGAGCCCAGTAATGTTTTCCTTTAAGGACCGTGTGGGGAAAATATTTTTGCTTGAGTTGTCACTTAAAGACACCTTATTAAGTCCCTTATGTAACTTTCACTTGGATATTCTTGCTTTCCCTACCCTGCCATTGGCAAGCTTATACTGTTGTTTGCCTTCTGGATAAACAAAGAAGATAGGTCTACCAAGGGTTAAAATTCAGCTAAAGGGCTACACACCAGGAGTAGCTGAGAACCCCAACAAGATTCTTACTTCTGTGCAAGTGTCCTTGGTAGCTCAGCATGGAAAATACAGAATGATAGAACCATAAAGGCTGGAATGGACCTTTAGAGATCATGTAGTCCCACCCTGCTGCTCATGCAGGGTCACCTACAGCAGGTTACACAAAAATGCGTCCAAGAGGGATTTGAAGATTTCCAGAGAAGGAGAATCCACAACCTCTATTGGCAACCTATTTCAGCACTCTGTCACCCTGACTGTCAAGAAAAAAATTCCTTAAGTTACTGTGGAACTTCTGGTGCTTCATTTTATGACTGTTTTTTCTTGTCCTATTGGGGACCACAACTGAGAAGAGTCTGTGTCCCCTTGACCATGCTGCTTCCCTTATGTCTGCTTTCCTCCTTGCAGGACCTCTGCACTCTTTTAACTAAATGGCCTATTTCTGGGTGGGAGGTGGGCTTGAGGGTGGTGGGAGCTGCGGAGAGCAGCTAGTC
>VWPW01014737.1:0-19974 GCA_013389825.1 Crypturellus undulatus
CTTGGACCGGCAAGAAGTTTCCAACAGTCAACCATTGGAGCAGGCTGCCCAGGTTAGTGGTGGAGTCACCGTCCCTGGCAGTGTTCAAGAAACATGTAGATGAGGCACTTAGGGACATGGTTTAGCAGGCATGGTGTTGAAGGGTTTATAGTTGGACTCGATGATCTCAAAGGTCTTTTCCAACCATAATGATTCTCTGATTCTATGATTTATGCCAGTTATATATTACTGGTATATTATAGAAGACATTTGCCACCTGTACAATCCTGGCTTTTTTAATTGTATAGCCCTTATCCCCAGCATTTGATTCGGCTTAAATGGATAGCAGAAAAAAACTTCCTGTTGGACATCAACCCCAATAAATGAATTCAGTCTAAAAACAATAGCTTTAGTGCTAAGATGCAAGTTCTAGGACACCCTTATGTTGTGGATAAATGTCAGTTCTTAATTACATGGATGTATTAATATCCACAATGCCTTTCTGTCAGCCATGGTCGTAAACAGAAAAATGCTGCACTGATTGAGCCCAGGTTCCCCTTTCAGCCTCTTACACAGAGTGATTTCTCTATTAACTGTTTTCAACCACAATAACAGCACAAGGCTCATGGCATCTTTAAAATCTCCTGAGGAAGATGGGGAGGAGGACAAGGATAGTACAGAAGTATGGCACAATGCTTGCATCGGCTCCAGGAGCCCAAATTCCTGGGATGAGACCCTTAACTCACCTGTGGTGACCTGCCGCAGTCATGAAATCAGCCAGGTGGGAGAGTCTCTCCAATCTGGGCAAACCCTTTGGGGGCTATGGACCCAGGCACATCCAACCCTGGGACATCTCCTAGGAACTGGGACATCACAGACACCAGTGGCTGTGTTTTGAGGACCAAAAACTTAATTTACACAGGGAGCAGCCTAGGCTCATGATTCAGGGAACATAAAAGGTGCTTAAAGCTTCCTCAGTCCCTTCTCCCAGATAAATCCCATCCTGAGTGCCACTTGGCTAGACTAGCTGCTAGACCTCTGCTGCCATAGCCATTAGCATTGTGATTTCTTTCACAAATCAGCCTTCACATCTGTGCAAAATCCAAGACTGCTGGCTTGAGCTCAGGCAGAAACAGAATGTGAAAAAAGTCAATATTTGTCAAATAGAAAAGGCCAGCTCCAGCAAAAGGTTTCCACAGCCTAGTGAGTCACGCAGAGCAAGAAAGACTGTGAATACTGAATTCATAAAAAGCTGGTTGCTTTAGGAGCATGCTGTGGTGGCTACAGAAGCCCAATACTTGCAGTAGAAAGCCAGCTCCCAGTTGGCCACCATTGAAACATGAGATGGTTCCCTGACTTACAAACAGCTTCCAGGAGCTGGGAAGATGAAGGATTTTCCTCTCTGCTCACTTTAAGAAAAAGCCAGCCCAGGGTCCCCTCCCACTTCCGTGACTCTGTCACCTTGTTTCAGTGTGAGTGACCACTGTGTCCCGGCCTCCCCTGCTGGGAAGCACTTAGGTGGAAGGTGTGAGTCACCAACGAGCTTGACCTTTCTGTTGGAGAGCTAGCACTTCTGTAAGATCAAGCAGATGGGAACAAAATGAAATGACATGAGGCTTCCTAGCTTAATGATAGGGAGTGGAGTATTTAGTTACTAAAATTAAACCTATATCTCAGGGACAATCTTCATTTACTTTGAAATCGGAGTTACTTAGGACTATTGTACTTACCCTCAGTATCTCCACTTTGATTTCTGAAAGACATCCCTAGAATCCCTAGAATCTCATCTTCTTTTCATGTCTTTATCCTCATTTCCTTCCATCTCCTTGTTTTATTCTCATCTTTTTGTGCTGAATTGTTTTCTTCTCCAACCTAATCCCACTTTCACATATTCCTTTTTCCTGCTGCTGTCCTATGGTGCCATTCCAAAACAACCCATCTGTTATTCTCTTTCACCTTTCGTACTCACTCTGCCACATCTTCTTTCAAACTGCTCACCTATCCTGGGGTCCATCTTTCCCTCATCTCTCCCATATTTTTGCTTGTTGTGAAAGAGAGAGGAGACAATATTCTTGGCATGGCAAGAATAGAAGTCAGGGATGGCAGACTCTAAGACAAGTTGAGTGTCGTCACAGGTCCTTCAAAAATATGTGGAAAGTAGTGGGAGAAAGTCAGTTTAGCTGCAAACATCATCTGTCTGTTACATATGATGTTGTTTTCATTACTCTCAGTTAATGCAATCAGTTGCTTGTAGAAAGTACATTTAGGAAGCAGTGTGTTTATGTGAAATAGCAAGGACTTTATTCTGGCATGTGAACACAACCACACCCATGAAAAAAAGGTTTTCTCCCTTTAACCATTAGCTCAGCCTCAGAGCAGTTGTTAAGTGACTCTCTCTACTGTCTGGGCAGGTGATAACCACACCTATATCCACAGTAAAGAGCCATTAATATTTCCCTGGAAGGGTCAGAAAATACTCAGGAAGTCCAAAACTCATCCCTGGGTAAGGACTAGGGCCAAGAGAATGAATTTGGATCGTTACAAAAAGTTTGGTCTCCCAAAGCCACAGCAGCTGCTGTAAAAGACAAACAGATGCATAAAGCCCAAGAGCCACAAGATCGGCCATGGTGTGAAGCGTCATAACCACTTATCAGCTGGACGCTCTCAAGTAAAAACAAATTTTGGATGTAATCTAGCAGATAGATAAACTTTATTTTATTTTCATTGTTGCTTCCTTACTCCTGTAATTTTTGACATCTCTTTATATCTACATTTGGGTTCAGTCCAATAAATTATTTTTATATATATTTATTATTTTTATATATTTTTATTATATGTTTTTATTATTTATTTATTTTTTTTACCTTAGCTTTTTTTAGAGCAACTTTAGGGGACCTGGTGAGTAGGAAGTTATCCCAATTCTTCGCAACAGCGGGTCTTTAAACACATAGTAGCAGGCCAATCTGAGACAGTCCAACATTGCTTCAGGAGGCCCAAGGAATAAGCCTGAATTTCTTCAGTTTGTAGCTTTCAGACTGTAGATAATAGCCACATCTCCTCCAGCTCTTCAATTCCCATCATTATTTGCATTATCCAGGTACCTAGGAGTCACAATCAGGGGCTTGGGTCCCCTCGCATGCTGGTTTCTGAACCCATCTGTACATTAAATGCAATCAGTGCAGTGCCTCTGTAACCCAAGACCAAAAACCTGTGTTCTGACCCCAACCTTCCGGACACACTTTGTTGTCCTGGAATGCGTACTATTAAAGTCTCACCTGTGGGCAAGAGTGACTATATTAGGTCAGACGATGCACTCCCCCAAAATGGATCCAACTGTGGAAATCACCCCACTAAGCCACATGAAATGGCTGCAAACTGCTCCCAGAGACAATTAAGACCATTTCTGTTTATACTAGAGCTGTTCAGGATCACCAAGCTCCTGGAAAAAGGGCTGCTCAAGAATGCAGTAAAGATTACACAACCAGATAAGAGCATACATGCCGCGCGTGGAAAGGGCAAAAAGGGCTCGAGACTCGCCGCTGGCGGGGATGGAATTCCGCCAGCGCTGATTTCTCGCTGCAGTGGTGAATCCACCCAGCTGCTGTTCTTCTCTAAGCTGTCCGGGCCTGGAAACCTGCCGAGCTGCTGTTCTTCCGAGTCTCAAGGCTGCTGCGCGGTTATCTTCGAGTCTCAGGGTCAACCCGTCCGCTGGGGAGAGGATGCGGGGAAGAAATGCAGCTGACTCAATTTGAGTAATAAAGCAAGACTCCATTTATTGCTGCTGCGCATAAGCATTATATAGTTTTACAATTGCTGCTAAAGCCACACGTTCTTACATTATTGGTCAACTATTCATAAACTACTTATACCCTACTATACCATTGGTTAACTATTTATGTCCCCCTACTTATTCCCTGTATCACACCTGGTGTTTGCACAATCTCAGCATTGTTTTCCCATCTAATTTTGGACTGTGCTGCAGTTTCTCATGAGACTGCTTCTCTACCTAATCTTGGAGTGTGCTGTAGTTTCTCACGGGACAGAAGCCCCGAGGGCCTAACTTGTGCTAAGAGCCTACGTTACTTATGCTAAGGCCTAAAACCCCCAAGGACCTAACTTATGCTAAAGGCCTAAGTTACTTATGCTAAGGGCCTAAAATCCAAGGCCTTGGTTGTTCACACAGAATCCGTGTCCCTGATCCTTGCACCATTCTGCAACACATACAAAGACATTAAACAGGATCGTAAAGTTAATAGTCTTTATTAAAACCTGTGCTCTTGTATATCTACAGATGGAAGCATGATCAAAACATTTAACAAGCGTGTGAATCTACATCTGGGGCACTCCCTCAGAGTGAGTGGTGCTATGCAAGTGTCAAACTGATATTTATTGCCTGGTATATAAACAAAGCATTTTATATTTAAAATAGTGCTTCAGTTCATTGAAATGCTTGTGAGACGAGCTCTATTTGGCCCAGAAGGAACCCAAAGCTGAAGCATTATTGCAACAGGCCGCGCCATGCTCAAAATAAGGGGAGTGTTTGGGGCACCAGGGATTAAAGGTTTGACATTCCTAGGTCACATGATGAGATACAGAAACCTTGTTTCCATTCACCCTAGAGCAAGCAATGAAAATAAGCCTTTTCCGGGAAGAAATGCTTGAATATCAAAACAACTGTCAAGTTTTCACCTCATCAGGTGAGAGTGAGTTTCAAAACAGGAAAGTGTAACACAGCATGAGTTCTGTGTCTTGAGATGGAAGTTATAAACCACAAAAACCCTGTGTCAGCAGATCTCTGATCACAGTGGGCAGGCAGGGAATGAAGAGATTACCACAACCAGGATGAGTACAACCCATTATATACAATCCCACAAACGTTCTGTTATTCAGCAAATGCCAGCACTGGGTTTTCAGCACTGGGGACAGATGTTTGCAATGCTTAATGGGAGAGAGAAGCCCTGCCTCTGTGTGTCAAACCTGTTCCTGGAGCGACTGTCAGGACTTGGCCTGGCAAGTATGGCAGCAGCTTAATTCGCTGCTCCCAAAATTATGGCTTCCTCTACTGTGCATTAGATACCCTGCTGCTGATCTAAGGGAAACGCTCAGGTTTTACGTCTCGAAAGGAGCAGGTCTTTGGCAACTGTGTAATATTTGTTTGCCTTTCTGCATATAAACATGCAATTTGGAAGCACTGTGGCTAAAGGGAAATGTGAATATTTGTTACAGCGGATGTGTATTCACAGACCACTAGGTACTCATAAATCCACTCTTATGGTACATTAGTAGAAAAAATTGTGTTTAGTCAAGTGATCTATATTCTAATAAAAATACAGTGATTCATACTACCAGCCACTGCAAACTTAAAAACTTAACTTAAAAAACTTTAAAATCTTAAAAACATCCTCCTAGGTGAAAAAACATCCTCCTAGGTGAATGGTGCTCTTGTTGTCATCCTCCTTTACTCATGAGAAAGCCAAGGCTGTAGCATTTTGCAGGAGAAATTCATCATAGTTCACATCTGATCTCTGCCACTGAGACAAACCCTGTATGAGCCCCTTTCCAGCTATAAGCTGAATTCAGCTTTCCTCCTGCTTCAGGTACATGATTCTTTCAGGACTTCACACAGGAAACTCTGGCTCGGATCATCAACCAGCACAAATAAGCATGACTTCCTCTGTTTAACTGTAATGATGCAAATATAGCCAATTACAGGGTCCTCTTTATTTTTTATCTTATGGGAAGCTGAAAATACTAAGCACTTCAGACCTCTGTTTCATAATAAACGTTGTTAGGAAAACTCATTTGAATAGATAACAACAACATCAAAGAAAGGACATCAGACAGCAAACTTTGCTGCATTAATTCTCTAGTGGCCTGTAAACACTGTCTTCACTGTCCTCCACAGTATAAGATTCTAGGGTGATATGAAGACATTTTGCAGATAATTAAAGGCCTAGTGGATGCAGGAGTTTTAAAATCCATTACCACAGCTTGGAATAACCCTGTCTGGCCTGTCAAAAGAGTGACAGGTCATGGAGAATGACTGTGCATTTCAGAGAATTAAACTAACACACCTCTTGCACCAGCTCTAACAACAGTTGTACCAGGTATTGTCACCTTGATAGAAAAAATCCAGAAGCATTCCAGAACTTGGTATGCATTAATTGATTTGACTAAAGCTTTCTTTACCAGACCCATTGCTGAGGAGCATTAGGATCAGTTTGCCTCTACTTGGCAGGGGCGACAATATACGTTCAACAGGTTGCCCCGGGGACAGTTGCTCAATCCGACTATCTGTCATTGTACAGGGGAACAAAATAACATGTCCCTCGCTCTTAGTTGCACCCAGACCCAGACATGGGTGCAGAGTGTCATTGCAGGTATATTGAGAGACGGAGACAACGGAGACCAGGATCCTGAAAGATCGTGCGAGATGTGGCCATGGATGGGGAGTGACAGCTTCGGGCGTGGTGGAGACCTGCAACCTTCACCCACAACCAGGTCCTCAGCGCAGTCCTTGCCTACGTACTGACCGTGGTGGATGTCACCATTGAGAAGGTCTATCTGTGCTCTACCCGCCCCCACCCCCACTCACCTCCACCCCTAAAGATGCTGCCCTTAAAGCGAGCAATGTTTCCTTTTGCCCAAGAGGGCGGATGACATTTTGAGATCAATCCACAGAGTAATGCAAAAAAATGCATTACCTTATGTAGGGAAGAAATGCGTGTGCTTTAGAACAATGTGTAAATACCTGCTAATTAATGCAATTTATAACCAGACTGTATTTACTGACTCTCATACATGTGCTTGCAATGTAGTTGTTGCTAGAGGCTGAGATCTTGTGTATAAGCCACCTATGCTTACTAGTTAATTGCTAATTAGAAACTGTACCCTGTATCATGGCATAAACCTGACCCCAATGGGTGTGGATTTGTCACTTGTAACAGAGATGTTAGAGCATGCAAGGTCACAACAGCTGTGAGTGATGCTAAGGCAGAAGCAAACATGATCTTAAGAACTGTGCATTATGATAGCACCTTGCTACTGAATGAGGCAGGTGAGACACTACCTTGACGACCAACTGAAAAGCCTGGGTCTGGCTAAGCGCCCCCTACCACAGCCAAGGGCAAGACTGGGTTGGCCTCTGTGTTAGCCACCAAGAAGAACCTTGAGCTCCGCAGTTGGTTGCAACCCATCAGGTGTTGAGCGGTGGGGACACATGCCATGCCAGACCTTGATGTGAGTGATGGCCACCTCTTTCTGAGGGCCATCTACGAGGTGAATGTAGGCCATGCAGCCTGTTGTTGACAAAAGTAACTTGTGATTGAACATCTCTAAGCACAGCAGGAAGGGCCTAGAAAAAGGCAAAGAATGTGTCTTTAGAAGGAAACAGCAAGGAATTTACAATCATCTTAATCATGAAACCCGAGCAAGAACATGCCCCCACTACAGGCCATAGTGAAACGTATGAACCAAACGCTGCAATGCCAGCTACAAAAACAAAAAGGGGGAGAATTGGGAATTATGCCTGCAGAGAGATTGGTGAAAGCAGTCTATGTTTTAAACTTTCTGTGGCTGTTCCAGGACAGCCTAGTCCCTCTGATGGTCAAATACGGAGCTGGGCTAAAGGAAGCCCTGACAGAGGTCAAGGCCGTGCAAGGTGATGCTGAAAGACTGGAACACAGGAGACGAATGGGGGCAGTAGGATTCAAGATGTATCTCCCATCAGTAGCATATACATGAACAGTGCAATAAGGTGCCCAATAACTATATGATTGTTAACTTCCACAGTTTCACCCCTAAGGCCTCCTGAGGAGGGTATTCCTGATATGTGGGGATTGAATCTGACTGGGGATCCCTTCCCAGGTCCATGCTCGCTTGGTAAAATATGATCTTGAGCCATGCTAGAAAAGCTCACCAAGCGCGGAGTACTCATAAGTTCCAGGAGGGGTGTGATGACAATACGCGGTTCTGAAACCCCAGGGAAATAATTGCTGCATCCGTCTGCTCCAGGAGTTTCTGCTGCTGCTGCTCATACGAAGCTCGCAAAGCTTGAGTGCTGGATGGCAAAATAAACTAATCTAACAACCCTTGCTTTAGCAAGGCTTTTAGGTGATGTTAACTCAATTCGTAAAGCTACTTTACAGAATAGGGCAACAATAGACTTTTGCTTTTAGCACATGGACACGGTTGTCAGGATTTCGATGGGTTATGTTGCATGAATATATCTGATCACAGTAAATCGATACATAAAAGTATTCAGATGCTGGAAGACAGAGTGCACAAATTGCAGATGAATAATGGATGGAAATGGTTAAACAACTTGCTGTATGGATGAGGCATTGCCGGATGGTTACAATCATTGATTAAGGATGCGGGAGTAGTATTGCTGATTCTCTGTTTTATTTTACTAGTTGTACCTTGCTTGTTAAAATGTGTATCCAATATGATTGAGAATGCTGTAAAGAGGGTTTGGCTGGTTCAAAAACAAAAAGGGGGAATTGTAGGGACTATATCTAAGGGACGGAGGCCTTCCCAGGGGAAGCGACTACAAAGAGCTGAGCTAAAGAAGATAGTGGNAAGCATGAGAAAGTTGGGCGAGATGGAGCTGTAATTAAGCTTGTCAGTGAGAAAGAAGGACTTGTCCACAGACCAATGCTGTGAATGCATGCCCGTTATCCACAACCAACCAAGTGCGGTAGAAGACACATGGACAGTAGCATGTAACCAATCGTAGTGTATGCGTATGTGTGGCTAAAGAGCTTGCTTCTGCTTGTGCATATAAGCATGCTATTCAGGCTAAATAAATGGAGCTAGATTTAACTCATATTGAGTTTGAGTCTAATAATCCCGACCTGCCTCAAAGCTTCACTTCGCTCGCTGTGAACTCCAACGATTGTCTATCAGCAATACCAGAGCAGACCCACTATAAATAATTTCTCTTGGACTCCAAAGGAGAAATAGGGAAAAAATAATCTCCTCAGACCTGCTCCTCCTACCCTGAGTTAATGTAGTGCTTAAATGGAGCCATGATCAGTCATTTAAGAGAGGAATACATCCCTTGCTGCCAAAGGTCAGTGTTTAGGATTCATTTCTCCACTTTTAAAGTATGGGACTGTTATATTGGATTGGCATGGCAATTAATATGCTAAAGTATACCTTAAAACTACTCACAAGAAATTTTTTGAAGAATGTCACAAGCTTTTCCACCACACAGCTTCCTCAGCGGCAACACCTCCCCTACAAACACCTCTTCATCACATTTTTTTCCTAATCTTCATTTCATTTTGTTTTGGCACAGTAACATGCTCCAATTCAACCCACTTCAGATGATAGAGACCATGTAATGTTTGCATGACAAAGCAAGTCAACGTGCCAGATATCAGTTCCAATAAGTTAGCTCTAAAATTTGGCTTTGGAACATTCCTATGTGACTATGTAGAAAGGTTTTCCTCTTTCTGCTCATTGCCACCATTAAAACTTGTCCAGACTCATATCTGGTGTCTCAGTTCCTGCCATCCCTGTCACTTGGCCTGTGATGAATACAGCAATGCATTTTTTTATGCTCATGTAGCATCTTTTCTCCCATTTAACCAAACCCATCCCTTTGCCTCCACCAATTCTCCTCATATCTGGTTTTCCCTTCTCCATTTCGTCCAGCCAAACCCGGGTAGCCGTTGTGCTTTCCCACACATCGTCCTTCACAAGAATGTTCAGTGAAGCCTCGCTGGCAGCTGTGCCCCCACTGGCTTTTGGGAAAGACCCGATGTTTTACACTGTAACCCACCACAAGGAGACCTTTTCCATGCTGCGTGTGTGCGGTGATCTCTCCTGGCTCCCATCTGTGGCACTTTTCACCCTGCGCTATTGGCATTATTACATTAACATAGAATCCAGAACAGAGATAGCTACAGGCTGTTGAATGTGGATCTGATTTTTTTTTGAAGGATGTCAATTTTGAGGTTTCTGTGGTTGTATTAACTTTTTAGCATCAAATACATAGCAGAGTTTTAAAGCTGATGGCATTAGAGGACAATGAGAAAGAACTTATGAAAATCACTATCAGTGTGCTATATGTTGTACAAACTATATTTAGGTGCATTGCATCATTCTTCCACATTGACTGGATGAGAAAACACGTGAAAGTACGGAGCAATTTTAAAACCAAACAAATATCATAATTCTCATGAAAATGCTGAAGAATGAAAACTAGAAAAATCTCCTAAAGAAGTCCTTTTTTTTTTCTTTTTTTTCTTTGTCTTGCCCAGCAAACTATTTATTCTTCTGAACAATTCATGTTCAGGAGAAATGATCAATGCATTTGAATTTACTATTTATACATGCCAAGCGTTGATGCAATCTTGAGATGAATTTTATGTTCCAAAATTCTGTCCAGAAATGATTTTATGCCAAAATAATATTAATTCCCTTGAAATTCAAATTTATAATAGATAATTGACACATAACTATAGAATGGTAAAAGTATACATGGAACTATTTTCAGCTGCTATCAATTGTACATGACTGTGTTTCTGAAGCACTTAGTGAGCATGGACTGCTGATACATTTTCTGAAGGGGATACATTTTGTAGAATGTTTTTCTCTGTAAAGAGATATATCACAGGATTTTGACTTCATTTTCCATAATGCACACAATGCTGTCTGAGAAAGTTAAGCACATTGTAGAGGAAGCAGATCATAGAAAATAAATTGAAACTATATTTTAATCCCATTTTACACCAGCAGTGACATTGTTTTAGATATCAAGAACACAGGATGCACAAATATTTTCTCATTTGGCTCCTGAGATGGAGATAACATGACTGGAAAAAAATGCTTCTACAACTAAAATTTCATCTGAATAGTTGTGTGTATGATTCATTCAAAGCATAATTGTAGTCGATTTTTACTTGCCCTTGAAAAGCTTTTCAAGACAATCTGAAGAAAGCCTAAAAAGGAGGGGAAAGATAGGAAGTAAAAAAACATAATCTCTGTTCTCACTCTATAAAGAGGCACCAAAATAGCTTATTGAGGTTATAGGCCATATCCAGTAAAAGATGGGGTTAAAATGGGATTGAGAAAGAAATTAGATGTCCAAATTACAATCTTCAGAGCTTTCACTGTCCAGCTCCACTCTGCCTCCCTTAATGACTTTCAGGGAATGTCTGCAAAGTATCTGTGCTAACAGATCTCTGTACTAACAACATCCACCATTAACTGGCATGGCTGTTATAGGGATGGGCTTATCAATTAGTAAATAGCAACTAGCAATTAGCACAACTAAATGGAGTGCACTGCTTGTCTCAGTAAAAAGCTATAGTGTTTCTTCACCCTGAGTGTACAGGGGGCTCAGCCTTGCAAGAAATTGACAAATGCTAGTGTATTTCTTCTTCCTGAATGCGCAGGGGACTCTCAACTTTATAAGGAGTTACCTTAGCCCATCTCCCAGGTAAGGGGAGGGGAAGGATCCTCATGGTCCAGCTGGAGGAGTTGGTCAGGTGTTGTTCCCAATCCCTGCTCAACTTGTCACTGCTAAACTCTGTCCTTTATACCCCTGTCACCGAAAACCAGGAATAAACCTCTTAACACCAATGTAGTATTAAGAAGCAGGCATTCACTTTATTGCAGCGCTGGGTGCACGGGGGATAGCTCCACCTATCGTGCACACCGTAAGGTGTGTTTACTAAGACTTTTATTTCTCTATTATCTACATATGCATTAAGCTCTAGGAGTGATCATACGTATTCATTCTATTTCCCGGAACTAATTATAATATACCCCACCTGCGTGTGCCCTCTGTCCCTTTGGTGGTCTTTTGAGACCCCTTGGTGGTCGTCTCGCTGTGTCCACCTGATGTCATCCCGGAACTCACTTCCATATATGGCCCTATTTTGGCTTAGAGGCCCTGTTTTGGTTCTACTGCCCAGTTCCAGACAGTTCTTTGGAGATATGGTGGTCCTTAACTTCATCTTCAACCCGTCTTTACTGTTTTTGTCCAGGAACATCTGTTGTTTTGTCTGTACCTTTCAGTGACAACAGCAAAAGCATATCCTTGGGTGCATTCTCTTCTGGGGTTTCTCATAACACCCCTAGGGGAGATATATGAGACTATGCTATGATCATCCTCATAAGGTGATCCTTCCAGAACCTTCAGGTGAGATCAATAAGAGTATCTGCTCTTTGCACCATCAGCGAGGCAAATTTTGCAAAGGTATCAGTTCTTTAGCGAGTTAGGTACTGTTGCAATTTTTAGTGAAACAAGACTGCCCTGCCTCCACACGACTTCCCACTTCTCTACCCAAATTTTCCCCATTGTGTTTCTGTCACATCAACACAGTTCATGCAATTCGGCAGTTTACTCTTTACAAGCCCATCAGTCATGAGCCACTGTGTCCAGGGGAAGGGGGCTGGTCCAGCTGTTGGGGCACACGAGGACATTCTTGGTGGGGCCGTGCTGCTCCTGCACCCCCAATAGTCCTCAGTCACCCAGTATCTACCTTGCACCCAAGCTTAAGCGAGGCACCAGAAGTCCTCTTCTATGGGGAGATCAAGGCATGTCTATCATTCTGCTTAAGAAGTCATGAGCAGAGGAGTGAGGAGCCAAGGTCTCCTGGTGCGAAAGAAATACGTAGGAAATGCTGTAGGAGAGCTCTGATAGAGCATCTCAATGGAATCATTTGCTTTAGGGAAAAGAACTGAAATAATAACAAGTATATTTTGAGTTCCACTTGTTCACATGCTCTTACGTGTTCATGCTACAGGCTTCCTAAACATTTTTACAAAACCAAAGGTGTGAATTTTACAAGCAATGTAAAACCTCCTCAAACCAATGTCAGCGGCTCACCAGAAGGAACTTCATAAAACCAATCTGCAACAATATGCTGAATGTATATAAAATCTCTAATACATACTTTGCAAAGCAGTAGGTGAAGCTTTACTAGGATGTACATACAACCAGACTATGAGTTTGAGCTTCCAGACCCTCTTCAGATAGATAGATATGAAAAAATGTTCCCCAAACCTTAAAAATATGCACATGCAGTAAAAATGTATCTGCTCTAAGCCGTTCTATAAATAGAAAGAGGTCCATTTAGAAAGAAAATATTTTTTCATCCATATAGAAATTAATCAACTGTGAATATCCTTATACTAACAGGATAAGACAGACAGACAAGTAGAGATTACATAATGGAAACCATATTAAAACATTTCTGAGTCCTTAGATATAATAATTACATTTATTACCACATAATACACATTTCCATTAGCATTAACTAATTGAATACCAATAACCTGTGGCATTTAAAATGTATAACACCCTTTTTGGTCATAAAAAATAAAAGATTTAAATCTGAGGCAATTAAGAATGATTAAATGATTGAAGAAGGCCCAGTTTTCAAATTCAAATACCCAAGCTAACAAGATGTTTGTGTTCAGTTTTGGGCCCCTTGTGTTCAGTTTTGGTCCCTTCACTACAAGAAGGTCATTGAGGCGCTGGGGTGTGTCCAAAGAAGGGCAACAAAGCTAACGAAGGGGCTGGAGCACAGATCTTACGAAGAGCAGCTGAGGGAGCTGGGGTTGTATAGTCTGGAGAAGAGGAGGCTCAGGGGAGACCTTATTGCTCTCTACAACTACCTGAAAGGAGGTTGGAGTAAAGCGGGGGTCGATCTCTTCTCCAGAATAAGTAAAGATAGGAGAAGAGGAAATGGCCTCAAGCTGCACCAGGGGAGGTTCAGGTTAGACATTAGAAAGAATTTTTACACGGAAGGAGTGGTAAAGCATTGGAACAGGCTCCCCAAAGAAGTGGTGGAGTCACCGTCCCTGGCAGTGTTCAAGAAACATGTAGATGAGGCACTTGGGGACATGGTTTAGCAGGCATGGTGTTGAAGGGTTTATGGTTGGGCTCGATGATCTTGAAAGTCTTTTCCACCCATAATGATTCTAAGGTAATTTCTACATTTGGGTGCTTTACCAATATATTTGATGCCACTAGTAACACACTCAAGTATTCTCCCAGAAATTTCAAAAGCTGGATGAGGTCCTGGGTTCCTTACTATATACATACAAGACATCTAGTTCAGTTTCTTGCTGCAGGAGGTTTTGGACGCTAGCATTTTTCATGGATTATGAAAGCTATCAGCCAAACAGATGAGGGGACACAAAAAGTCTGCTGGTTCAGGAAGCCTGTGAGCCAAAGACCACTGGACATCAAAGGATGATTTGGGGAAAGTGTCACTTTATGCCTTTGGTGTGTGCTATTGGCCACCATTTTGTTCAGTTTTAGCTGAGCACACCCCCCCTTAGCCAGACACAGCAACCAGGTAGTATCCCATGTGACCCAACACTGCCACTCCTAGCAACTTCCCAAAGACGTTTAGTGCCATTGTTGACCAGCTGGGTCTTGGGCTGGTGGTCCTTCCTCACAATGGTCAGCAAGCTCAGCCCAACCAGTAGAGAAGATCTACATGTCAGTGTGTTGGAGGCAGCTGTGACTGTTTTTGGATACCTGTTTTCTTTAGTAGTCTTGCATTATAAGCTCTCACGCCATAATTCTTAAGTTAGAGCTTTTCTAATTGCCAAACACATAGTGGTCAGAAGGTATCAAAAGTATTTTTCCATCAGAACATATTTCATTCCCTAAACATGACTTCACCCAGCCCTTTCATATTAATGCTTTATAAATTAATCATCAGGAGCAGCCACCGAGTAAGTTATACATTTTCTTGATGAACGGAAAATATAAAAGGTCAGCCTCCTGTATGTTCTATAACTGTGGCCTCCCCTTTAGATATGGTTGCCTGTTTAATAGAAATTGTTCTATTTATCTTTTCAAGAAAGTTCCCATGCTGTTTCTGTGCATCTAATATGAGGTACTTACTTCCCTAAATTAAATATACTTATGCTGTCCTTGTTTTAAAGCATGCTAATTAAAAGCACATTTATAACTATGAAGAATATTCTATAAATACAGTTTGTTTACACAAAGTAAATTATATTCAGACAAATCAAGGTATAATAATACAATATACTTCACGGGAAGGACCAGGGAACGTTTTTTTTCAGATGAACAGCACTGAAAAATGCCATTTAAGACTGATGATGAATGTGCAAATGATCTCAAGCATAAGAAATGCTAAATACCAAAGATTTGAGTAATTTTAAAATGAATGCAACATTTTGCTGTTTTGTCTTGAAACAAAGACTAAAATTTCAATTAATTAATTTTTAAATGATATCTTTCCTTGTTCCCAAAGCTAAACAGAATATTTCATTTCAGGTCAAAGAATGATTTAATTTGACTCAAAACTAACTTTATTTTATTTTCCGGGCACAAAATTGATACATTCATTATTCGCAGAGCTCTGATTGTAGGTAAGCTCAAAAGGCCACACTTGCATAATATTATATAGAATTTACTTACTTAAAACCTAAATCTTACCAAAGTAAACTCCTAAGGCCACACTTACATAAAATTACTTAGAATTTACTTGCTTAAAAAAATAAAACTTACCTAAGGTTCACTGATTTATTTAAAAACTGGTCCGCATTATAAATGAGCCTGGAGGAGTATTTATACTTTTTGAAAAAAAAAAATGCAACCTCATGATTTTGTTGTGTCACTCTAATTTTGATGCTTCCTACCTCCAGAGAATTCAGGACAGGCAAAATAATTTGAAGCCTCATCTAGCATAGATTACTCTAAATGCCACCTTAGACCAAACACAATCACTTTCTGGCATCTCTCTGCTCCAAGCGAGCACTTCGGTACCCCGTGAAATCCAGACAACGTCCAGAGAGTAGCAGAATTGCGAGAAGACTACACAGAGAACTGTAAATTAAAAAACACAGCGTTCAAACTTTCTACATTTTTTGCTTGTTTGTTTGCTTGCTTTTTTTTTCAAAAAAGGATTCAGTACATGCTTATTGCCAAAGTTTTAAAGACCGAACTATAGAACTAGGAAGTCACCTAATCATGCTTGAACACCAAGAGCTTGTTCTGCCAATACAGAGGAGATACATTCTTCATTTTTTCCAACTAATTCAGTCTTATGCAGGAATCTACAGATAACTTGAATAAGATATAACCCCCTCCCCCAACACACATACTTTTTTGTCTTCCAGTGAAACAAGATGCAAGAGTATGAGATCTACTAGTTCTAGAGAGACTTGGTGACCAAAATCAATGCATTTGTTTCCAGCTCTGTAAATAATACTTATTTCCTTAACTAGATACATTCATTTAAAATCCAAAACTTATTTTGATTTTTAAAATGCACTGAGTATCCAGCACATTTACAGTAGTTGTACTGGTTAGTAGAAATACTTTTAAAATGTCATTTGTGTTCATTTTCATTAAATTCCAACTCTATTCAAAAGCAATTTGACATCAGGCATGAATAAAGGAATAGTAAATCAGAATTGTGCCATTGACCATTTTCAACGTAATAAGCTACGAACTTGCTTAAACATACACAGGTATATTATAGGCTTTTGGTTAGCCTTATATGTAAATCTTAACACTGAGTTTGCTATTTTGCAAATTGAAATGTTTTGGTTCTTACCACACAATACAAATCAAATCTTCTTTAAGAAACTAAAATTGTTAAGTCAAAAATAAAATAATTTGTATCAAGGTTGCTGGCTTGCTGATACAAATCAAGGTACCTGGAAACAAACAAACAAACAAACAAACAACAACAACAACAAACCCACAACCTTGGACTACCTTAAAAAATCTTGTGAGATTATCCTTTTCTTTCCACCAAGGAAGATACTAATTTTCAGTGATCCCAGGACCACGCAGATTTGTTCTTCTGTAGACATGACCAAATGATGTCAGGTCTCCTCATGTCTTAACTGGTCTCAAAAAGGGCTGCTATTTGTTCAGATTTCTGATAACTGACTCTTTAGAGATTAATCAAAACATGATGCTGGAAACTTGGCAATTGCCTCAGTGATTCTGCATCATGCATTGCACATGACCTGCATACTAAGGGAGATGAGTGCGAGTGGGGAGGAATGCTTTGCATCATTGCTCCAACTCACATCTCATTACATCCGCTGCCTTGCAGGCTCGCTTGCTGGCGAGACAGATGTAAAACTGGCAATGGCCCACAACACCTGCTGTACTGCTGTGGCTCCCATGCAGCACTGAAAGAGCAGTTAAATATCCTGAGGTTTGCAGCTGCAAAAAAAATCTGTAAAAAAAATATTCAGGAGATAGGTGCCAATTTGGAGTAGCTCTCGCAAGAGATTTTAAAGCATCAAACCAAATTTGCAATTGTTTGAGGACCTGTGAATGAAGCACCTGAGCAAAACTGTCCCAATTTTCAGCACTTTGAGCTTCCATTTAGTTCACCTTTAAGACTATAAGAAATAGTCTGCTTGTATAATGTACAGCCTTGAAAGAAAGGTGTCCTGTGATCTCTCATAAAAGAGCTTTGGCAAATAAATGTGAGTAGCACAAAAGACAAAATACTCTGTTCAGACCCTTTCCTGTAAAGGGGAACTACAAGCTGTAAATAGAATTATGCAACATCTCGCAAAGAGAAGACCATATGAGTGAGAAGCTTGGGAGAGAGCTGTATTAACTTCTGTCCCCATCCTGCCCAGCATTGCATTCCTGTGCTGTGACAAGGTCTCCATGGGGTTGGGGAGCAGCAGGGGAGCTATGGCACAGCTTGAGAGCGCTCATACTGCCAATGCCAGGACCCAAGATTGCAGGCTAACGTGTCTGTAAAGTCTCCTCCCACACAATGCCTCGGACTATAGGTTTATCTTCATCTTGTGCTGTGACATGGAGATTAAAGTCAGAGGGTGCCAGACAGGGAGTCACCTTGGCAGAAATCAGGGCAGCCCACAAGGTGCAACCACCACCATTAGGGAACCTTTCTCGCAGGATGGGCCGACTCAAACCCGAGCTGTTCCCAAAGATCTAATCTTCATGTTACCAACCAATATAACTGGAAGAGAAATGTTAAGTGTCTTGCCCAACAGATCTCAAATATGTTTTAATGCAAAGAAACCATAAATATTTAACTATGGACAGGTACCGCAGCAGATATAGAGAAAAAAATCAGTACAGATGAGAGGTGAAAGCTAGAGCTCCCAGACTGGAGACCAAGTTCTGCTTCTCAGCCAGGCAAATCAGGAACAGGGTCCCTGGGGAACAGATCTCAATAGCTCCCTCCTTTTGAGCAGAAAGTAGAAAGAGCACAAGGAAATTCAGTTTTGTCGTGACTCAGAGGGAGGAAAGGCTTGGGGACCCACCTACCCATCAAGGAAACTCAGCAATGCAGGCATTATGATCCAATACCTCCTCTTTGCCATTGCTTTATTCACACCTCTGAATATAATATGCGTAATTTTGCATTAATCGGTGTTGGAGCACAGTAGCATTATATTCTTATTTATTTTTATAAGTCCTTAATAAGGGCAGATAGAAAGACTGGATGACAGTTTAATGTTTAGAACTACCTTGAGCTCAGGATATACTGTACTTGCCGAAACGACTTGCATGAGCTACAGTTGTGAAATACAGACAGAATTAATACAGCTAATATGTGCTTATTCATAGAATCACTTCAGAAGAAAATACTTCTAACGGAATGAATTCTGAGTACTAGATAAGAAAAGTAAGATTTCCCCAATGACTACTTTCAATCTTTGTTTACAACATTAAAAAAAAATCTGTGATTCAATTATTTATGTAACCATTATTTATTCATTCACCTAGTGGTATCTCAGTAAACTAGCACGTGGTTTGACTTCTCAGTTTTCTCCGAAGAGCTCTGGCCAAACACTCCTGCACAAAGGAAAGCCAAGGAGTATTTTCATCTGAAAACACAAAGAACGCTGCCCTATCTTTTCAAATCTCTTTCATTACAGCTTTAACTGGTGATGGACATGTTCCAGACAGTCTAGTTCAAGCTCAGTTAAAGCCTTTCAATGTTTGGAGGCTTGCATAGTATCCTCACTCTTTATTGCACCCTGAAAGCAACTCCCAGGAAGCCTCCTTATCTCAGGAATATATTGAGAAAGGGTATTTGATTAAGCCATTCAAATACAGGAGAAAAGACAGGAACACAGGTTCACACAATAAACCCACCACTGTCCTGGGCTACTTTATTGGAGGATATTGTTATTCTCTAAAGGTGTAACTTGTAACCCCAGTGGGCTTATTCTTGCTCCTGAGTGCCCCTTTCTTGCTTTTTGCTTGAGAGTCACAGCTCCTGTCCTGACTATGCAAAACTTACAACTTTCATTTCACATAATTTCCCCTAAATTTGTGCCACCGAACCATTTGTTTCCCTCCTTAGTGAGCACAACTCAGTCATAGCAACCAAAGTGGTAAGTTTCGGATCTCAGAATGGTCAAATTCACAGCAAAATCTGTGGGAAAAGATAAATTTGAACAAAATTTGGTCAGGTCTATATAAAGGATTTTCAGGATATTGGAAAATCCTTCCACAAAGCTGCACCAGTGCTTCTCTTTAAAGTGTTTCACATTTCCAGGCTTAACCAAACCTTTTTGTAAACCATTTAATGACAGAGTGCATGAAGCTCAGCCATCATAGTGACTACCTATTAAAATAAATAGACAGGAAAAAAAAAAAAAGTAAAGCAACCCTGAAGTCTTTAGGTGAAGAGATCCATGAGCCCATGGGTGGAAGAAAGCAGCTCTAGGTATGATAAATGTCTTGTTCTGTCAGATTAAAAGAAATTTCCCTAAAGATAATACCCCTACCCAGTGGCTTGTGGATAGTCAAAGCACACCAATTGATTTGTAAGGTTCCAGATACCCACAAAACCCTGGATTAACTGCCATGTGAGATTACTAGCAACTTCCAAGGGGTGTAAGGAATAGGGATATCATCTAAAAGTAGTTGTATTGAAACAGTGCAGAAGATAAGAACAGAGAGCTACTAAACAGAGTGTGCCAATAAGGTGAGACGATATGCTGGCACAGGCATACAGAGAGGCAGCCAGGTCCACG
>VWPW01014742.1:0-59237 GCA_013389825.1 Crypturellus undulatus
ATCAGGTTTATAAATTCAACATCTTCATACCACAGATGTAAGAATAATTGTTAACAATCTCTAGATTTTTGGACAACAGAATATTATCTCTTGCTCCCCCACTTCACAGTGTTAAGAACAAGCAGTAGTTCTCATTTCTGCTTGTAGGTTTCAGAGTTTAAGTGATAAGAAACACACAAAGAGCCAGCTGTTTAGATGATGTGCTCCCCTTGCTGTGAGGGCTTTTGCACATTTGATTTATTTTAACTCAGATTGTTAAGTTTTGCCTCTAAAAGCTCAAGACAAAGAATACAAGATTCACCAGGGAGAAGAAAAATATGCCAGAGGTGCATAAATTTGCAGTCTTTTTTTCTGAGCTAGTTCTGCTACCATTTATAAGATTTATTTTTGTTTTTTTTTTCACTAGATAATCAACATAAAATGAATAACCATTATTAAACAATTATTAAAATGAAAGGATATAGACATTATACTTATACTTGACTCTAATAGCCCCAAGACTGTTGGAAATAATGAGGGAAATTTTGGTTTATTATTCTTCTTTTCTTGTATTTCTTCTCTACAGTAATATCAGAGGCTACTGCTCTTACAAATCTTGACTAGTCTTGTAAACTTTGTTGACTTAGAGAAGTGAGATGAGACAAATTCACATCACCCATTTCCTGGGAAAGGAATCTATTACATTAACTCCTCCTTCTAGTTGTTTTTAATAAAGTGTTATCCCTGTTCACATACTTCAAAGCGTATTTATAGATGTATTTGTTCAAAAGAGGATTCTTGTTTACAGACAATCGGGACAGTAGAGGTGTTTCTAATTTAGACCTCAGCCGCAAGGAGGACTGGTTGCTTTGATAATGTTCTTTGCTAACTTCCCTTTTGGCTAAATTTAGGTTGTTTTGCTCACAGAAGTCTCAGTTTTGGGAATTCTCAATTCCGCTACAAATGTAGCTGTCATTTTTTACAACAAACCTTGAATGTGACTGCTTGAATCTATGCTAAATTACTGATTCCAGGCTACCAGCCTAAATTCCACATGTTGTTCTAGATAACAGGTACAGACCTATATACTCAGCATCGTCTTTTCCTGTTCCATATCTAGCACTCTCTTTTCCAAGTATTGAAGCAGAGTAACATCAAGTACAGGTCTGGTAGTATAAACTGATTTTTAAATGTGCTTAATATCAAAAGTCTATGGTGATAGGCACAACAATATAGGAACTGAAAAAGAAGTTAGTAGCTAAATGAATTTTAATGGGAATTTTTCTCTTGGTTCTATGACAGTGCAGAAGGAACAGAGTGTGTTGAGTGAATAGGCACCTGTGTGAAAGCAAGGCAGGCCTTACTGGAGTTAATGCATATGGTCAGTGCTTCATTGAATATACATTTTTATTTTCTAGCATTTTTCCTTTCCTTCCTGTATTTAGCGAGTTGATCGTAACATGCTGATTGATATTTTCCTCCTCAGTTTTACTTATTTTGCAGCATCATGTTTAATGATATACTTGTGCACATGATTTTAGAAAAAGAGAGTAGGACATTATTTTAAAAATCCCTAGACTACAAAAGGCAGGTTGTCTTAACCATCTTGGCATACTGGCCAAAAGACTAAATATCTCTTCAAAATTCCTCTTTTAGTTGTTGAGGTCTCTGTTGGGCATTCCTCCATGCTGGTCTGGCTATCTCAGGGAGCCCTTCACATTCTTTGGATCAGCTCTGGAAGGAACATTTACACCTGATCTACGGCTACTTATCTAAAACAGAGGTGTCCCGCAAACCCCCTTTGTGTTGAAATAAAGGCAGTTCTCTGTGGCTAAACCATGCCTGAGCTTCCTCAGCACCTCGTCCTTGCCCATCCCCTCTGAACCTTCTTCCATTGCAGGAGTTAATGTTAATATCATAATAGGGATTTTGTTTGTATGTTTCTTTGTTTCTTTGTCTTTTTTTCTGGATACTAAGTTTGTCTGGCTGTAGAGAGGTGACTTCCTTAGTTCAAGACATACTACCTCTCTTTGACATATTACCTCTCTTTGAATTGTGTTCTCAGGCTTTTTTTGTCAAAACACAAGCAAGAAGGAAAATTCTTCCTTTCTTAATGTGCCCATAAAAGTGACATACCCTTCTTCTTCTAACACTGTTCTAACAAAAAATTATACTATTCAGTAATTTAGGGGCTCACAAATATAGTATAATGTTTCTCTACCACTCTGACTTCTGCTAGTCAATGTTTTAGGGACTAGACCACATCACAACTGCAGACCTGAAAGTTCTGAATATTAGTTTGGAAGAATTTGGGTTCCAATACTCTATTGTTTTACCCATTCTTAAAGACATCCTATATTGGATTTTCCATAAATTTGCTTAGTTTATTCCAGTGCTCCTGTTTTCACCTTTTCACTATTTTTTCCCTAGGGCTTAATCCAAACTGAACTTTACTCTTTTCTTTTTGTAAGAGGTTTCTACTCTTCCTCTTTTCCTGTTCTTCTTTATATTCTCTATTTTTTCTTGTATTCTCACTAATACGTTCCAGTAAGCCAACTGCTTTTTTTTCCACACTGGTGTGACATCCTTGACGCATATTCAGCTTTTGATCCACTCTAACCTCTTTCTCCTTTTCTGAAAAACTGTGATGAAAGCAGCGTTTTCTTTTTTGTCTGATTATGCAATTAATTATTTCCACTTAAGGATAGTAAAGAGTACTTCTATTCTGAAATTCGTCTTAGTTATTTTTAGAACACTTCTTCAAGCTAACAGAAATTATTGTGTTTAGTTCTTTGCCTTTAATGCTCTAGTATATTTGTTTAGCTTGTTTTTTATACACACCAAATTAATTTATTTTGTCACCCAGGTCATTAATGAAAAATTATTAGAACCATACCCTGAACAAATTCTTGTAGACACTTCTCAAAAAAAACCCCTCACTTTTGGCAATAAACCAAGGGGAACTCTCTTGGACAGAGTTCTGCAATCTGTACATATTCAAAAGAGACTACTTTGGCACAGTTTATTTTAGAAAAAAGATATTGTCCATGGTTTTGTGATCATTTCAGACAAGTCTTCAAGTATCAGAGGATACTTGAAGTATCTAGTTGTCAGTGAAAATGGCTTCTCATAACACAGCTCATACGAAAAGCCTCTGTTATATGAATACATTTTAACTAAATTTATGTGTTTTAGGATGAACTTTTATCTTTTTGTCATACTATAGCAGTGGACAGTTATTTGTATTTGATTTTAAAGGGAAGGTTGATATAAAAGAAGTCATTTTTTGGCATCTTTCTGTGTGGCTTTTCTTGTCCATTGGCTAATAAACAAATGCTATTACTGGTCTTTGGTTTACTTTTCCTATACTTATGAAGCTGTTGCTATTTTCCTGAAATTCACTTGTTATCTTGTTTTCTTTGTCTCTATTTATTGTTTGTTGAGTTGCCATGTTAAATAAGAGACATTATTTCCTTTCTCTCTAAAAACTGACCATGATATGTAGCTTCTCAGAAAGTCCATCTCTTCCAAGGATGTCATTCAGCTGCAGCTCTGTTCTGTATGAACTGAGCGATCTGCGCATGCATATGTGTGCATGTGTGCGTGCATACGCACACGTGTATTTAAACAACGTGCATGAACAGATGTATGAGCATTTGTAAGTAGAATTAAAAATTTTTGTTTAATATATCTGTCTTTAAAATCATCAAACTATCTTCTAATGTTTTCATAAAAAATATATATTTTCTTCTGATTTCAAGCTTTCTAGGGGGATATCTTTGTTTTATGTAATTTACAAATACTTATGCATAATTGAATTTATTTCACTGTTGCTAATTTCAGTCTATAACAGAAAATGTCATCTTCTTGTCTTTGTCCTGTAATTATTTACTTTAGTATCAGTCGTTAACTAAAACTGAAGGTTTGTCATGTGAAATCAATATCACACAATGAGCTTCTATTGGAGGAATTTCAGAGTTAATATTTCTTGTAGTAATGTAAATGATTGATTTTCTTGGAGTACCATCTTTCTCACAGAATATTCTGTAAAAATACCTTCACTGTATAAATATCAGTTGGAATATAAATCATGTCTTTTTAGCAGCATTGGTAGAGTGAAGTTTCTCTCAGTAGACTGCAGGCAGGAGTTAAACTATATTGAATGAATAAGATGATAGCCAAAAATCATCCGTTTCTTCTTCAGATACACCTGTGTTTAATCATTATGTACTTTAGGAAGTCAATATCTAGATTTTTCATTATCTCATAAGAGGATAGTATGGCATTCCTAAATATAAAAAGAGAAAAAAAATCACCCTCAAACAATTCCACTCCCTATCTGTTATGAAAGATATTTATTTTAAAGAGGAGAAGAATGAAAAATGGGAAAGAATCTGTTACTTCGTATTTAAAAATGAAATAGGGCAAATATGCCAACATCGTTTATAATGAGTCTTTAATGGATGTTCTATTTATATTGTAGTTATATAGATTTCCTTTTAAACTTGACCAAGAAAAGGTGATACATAACAGGAATCAAAAGTATGGAGAAAAACAAATCAGTTAGGTATTTGTTAACTATATCAGAAAGTAAACTTAGAAGTTCATAAAAAAGAGATACGTTTTTGAGCACCTGAAATATGAGCTCCAACTTACATAAGAACGTTGAAAATGCATTTTTATCATTATAGAAACTCAGTTGTTAATACAATTTTTATGTACAGATTTTGTATTTTCTATAGATTATTAGTTCTCTTCACAAATATTTTATTTTTGTGCAATATTCTGAAAGGCAAAATCACCACTGATCACAAGTGCATATAAAAGCAGCAGCTTCAAGAACAAGTGTGCAACAGAACATATCCTGCTTATTCATATACTAAGCACAAAGACAAACATACATTTAGATTCATACAGTGTTATCGTAAGAAAAAAAATATATACAGTAAATCTACTGTGTTCATGCACTATGGGAAACTCGTGTCACAGTTTTCAATGGGATTTGAGGTTAGTGGTTCTGTGCAGTTTAACCACATGAAAAGGATTTACCCTTCTGTGCATTAGATGCTACATCATATAATAAACATTATGTTCGGTAGAGCAATCACTTTACAAGATTTTGCATTATCTTTTTTGATTCAGTTTCTCCTTTGCATCCTCTGGAATATGTGAATATAGAGAGACTGACTTTTAAAGCTTTCCCTTTCTGAGTACGCTCATTTGAACAAAACAAAAATACTCTACTCGGAAATCCTTACAATACTTTTTGACCCTTTCAAATACGTCTTGTGTCTGGCTTTGTTCTATATGTAGGACAGTCTTTAAAAAAAGCTGTCTTTAACAACAGTTCACCTCTATGTCTAAGCAAAATAGATAGATGTGCCATTAGTCTTTATTCCTCCATTTATGCCATTTTTGGCCTCTGCCTTTTGTAGCTTTTTTTTTTTACCCTCTCTGGATTGGACTTAGTATATGTGACCATTAAAGTGTATTAAATTATTTCAAATAAATTTATAGTCTTCAAAGTACTACAGATCTCTATGGTTTGGAAGCATAAATGGGATCGTGAACTGTGAAGTAGGCATCCTTTGAGCTGCATGAGTACATTTTGACTAATGTTCATCTTCAGATTGCTCTGAACTTGCAGAAATGGTCCTCTGGCTAACAGTTGAATTATTATTTGCTAGTAATCCATTTAATTTAATCTTAATTTTTTATAAACATTTGCACATTTAAAAAAAATTGGATATTACGTTTTTTGTATTGGATTTAATGGGAATTTGCATAATAATGTTTGGTAGGAATTATAAGATTCCTATACAAAATGAAATATAAGATCACTTTCATGCATTTCAGTTCAAGAATACAATATGTTAGCTGTTTTTTGGGCAGTGAATCAACAGATTTTTTCATGAGTGAATTGAATTTGGTGAATGCCACATTCATACTGTTCCCTTTTTCACATTTTTTTGCTCACTTTGTGCATACACCTCAAATTAAAATAAGCTTATATGTTTTTCATTCCTGCAGAAAGAAGCTCAGGTTACAATTGTACAGACGTTTTTCAAATTCTTTTTTTTACATTTCTCACATGCATGGGAGAAGTTGCCTGCATACCATAAAAATTCTTCCAAAGACAAAGGCTAATTCTTTCCGTCCGGACTTGACTCTAGCTGATTATTATTGTCTGTTTCCCCCACTATATTTGAATATTCTGGAGACAGATTGTTATGAAAAGAGAGACAGTATCTATCTGCCTCATTAACCTGCAGGTGAATTCAGCTAGGTGGTTTCTAGTTCACAGTCGTTATCTAAATCTTCTATTCATATCGTACTTATTTTCTGTAGATGTTCTTGGTCATAGAAGGACCTCTTGTTACAGACTGTAGTAATCTGTAATGACCATAGACCCTTCCTATTAATAATTTATATTCCCTGTCTTGTTCTAGTAATTCACTACAGATGTCAGCTAAAAAATTTGCTACATTCACTGAAAGATTTGAAATTAGTTTTTATGGTGCATGTTGTATGACAAAGGGCCATCTAGTCTACCTGTCTGCTACAGAAGCTTAAGCAGATTGCATGTGCGCTGTTAGGCAACATATCTGTATTTCTCTTCTCCTGATCTTTTGAAATCAGTATCTTTATTTCTTACATTTTGATAGGGTTTGCTCTTTTGTCTGTATCTACAATGGCTGTCCTCTAATTTACTGATGGCCTAATTAAATTACTTACTACTCCTCCCAAGACCAGACCTTGCTTCTTATCTTCAGGAATGAGAAGAGCACTATCATAATGTACACTGGAAATAATATATATACATTTATTTTTAATATACACATGCATCGTTATATAATAATGTATATAATACATATGCATAAACATATATTTTATGCATGTATGCATGCATGTATAAAGTCAAAATAGGAGTAATAGAGGTGATGCATAGGTTCTCTAAAGAATATTGTCCAGTCCTTTACACTGGATTCAAGTCTGTGATGTAATATGACTTCATGCTGACGCTTAATTTAATTTAATTTAAATGTTCCTCCTTTTATTTCATCATAATTGATATCTTGTGGGGAGAATCGAGTAGTGGGGAATTAAGACCTCAGAGAAGAACAAACTGCACAGGATACAAAGATTAACTGTCTTCTTAGAAATAAAGAATAAGGGAAAAGAAATACAAAAGAATTATGTAATAGACTGATTTTTTTAACTCTTCTGTAAGGCATCATTAATAGTTCTTTTCTTCAAGAAGGTATGCAAATGATTATTACATTCTAAAGCTTCCATCCCTAATGTAATACCATTGTAAAGATAAAATTCTGTTTGTAGATGTAATTTACATATTAATACATGTAAATTATGAATCAAATGCTAATTCAGCAAATGAAACTATATACTGTTTACAGTTCATTATGGGCCATGCTATAGCAACTTGACAATTGAATTGATTAAACTTAGGTCAAATCCTATGGTCATCTGGCTTACACTATTGAAGTTGCTGTGATTAATTAACCTGAGAAGCTTAATTAGTGTCAACTGAGAAACTTACATTGAAGTATTCAAGAGGAAGAAGAAAAAAGAGAGTTTGAATGAGAAAATATCTGAAGTTCTCTAATTATTCAGAATATCTTTAACTTTCATCTTTCCATTCTTAATCCAGCGTAAAGCCTTTCTGTGCAACAACTTTTATTATATAACTCCCCAATAATGGGAAATGTAACCTACTCTTCATGAAAAAAAAAAAATTTTTCTTGCTGTTAAAAAGTCCTGTATCATCCCATCTACCATGTCATATACCTAAAGATATTTGTATTGATGCATAACTGCCCCCCTGGGAAAGTCCATTAAAAGTCCTGAAACAACTGATTGGCTAGGTGCTTCACTCACAGGAAAACCCATGGAGATTCATGAAGTATATTTTGTCTAGGCAAAAAAAACAAAAGAAGAAAAAAATAAAAGGTCTCCATGATAAGGCACATTAGGGGCCCTTGTCTCTGGTAATTGCTCTGGTAAAAAAATTAAGTACCATTTATTAAAAATCAAGTAACTCAACAGAAAATTAAGGACATCAAGATGCCATAAAATTTTGTAGTGAAAGCACTGTAAGGGAAGATGAGTCTTGCATGGTTAAGTGTCTTCAGGCAAAATGTCGATGTGCTGGGTGATTTTCAATCACCTTGTTACTGGTGTTACTGTGTGTAACAGACTGTTTACTGGAGTGCTGCTGCCACTTCTTTCCCTGTTCCACTGTCTTAAGCAAAAGAACTGGCTATTGCACCTCATCCAAGGAAATATTTTAATAGTGACTCCTCACTGGGAAGGGTATCCTCCTGATCATGGGTTAATGCTGGGATGTAGGCAAATGATTTGGCCACTGGCTATGCCCTGGTTTGAGATTAAACTAATTGGAAAATCACTGGACATGACATGAGAAACTTCTGAACATAAACAGTGGTGTGAGAAGCTGACCAAAGTTAGAGATTGTTTGAGGAAGGATATCTAGATTTCACCAGTGGTAAATTTTTTTGGACAAGCTGTTGAGAGAAACAGAGAAAATCCATGGGTAGTGGGAGAGGATTACGGAAACTTTCAGGGAGTTTGGTCAAGAAAGATCAACAACAACCAGTTAGCTATTTCCATAATATCACAGGAAGCTGATAACATACAGGACACTGGCTTCTCTGCCACCACAAATCATGGACATTTATTAGAAACCTCATATTCTATGTCAGCCTCTGTTACCAGCGGATGTTAATCTTAGGGGTGACCAGTTGTGTTTAGCAGGAATTCCTTAGTTCATATTCCAGGTCCCAGTACCCCCCAGTCTTATTCTCAATCCCATCCCAGGTAGATTTTCTTTTAACCAGACTATTACCTCTCAACACTGATGATAATGAATAGGTGACGCAGGGACTGTATCTCTCTATATAACTGGTGTGTTAATAGAAATAAATGAAGGCAAGTAACTTCAAAGATAAAATCCTGTCTCTAGGACTTGCTGAAAGGCCATTTATGCTTGAAGATATTCACTTAAGTCCAATTTAAATCCTCCTCAGAATGGAAGCTTAATAAGTATTTCTGAAATTGAAATGAAAATGTGGAAAACAACAATTCTTTCACAGACAACACATATTTCCCCAAAGGAGTGTGTTTCCAAAGTGCCTGTTCTAGCCTGTACATTTGTTTCCAACAACAACAATCTGTAAGTGGTTACTGGACAGACACTTCTAACAAATTAACAGCAAGAAGTGAAATTACAAAAACAACAGCGCAACAGTGGCTTCTGGAAAATTATTTGGGGACAGAAAAGCTTAAGTCAGGATAACCCTCAAGGTTACTGCAGGCATATTCTGTAGAACAACGTAAAATTCCATGAGAGGGATCTATAACATAAGAATTTTTTTCCTTCTAAAACTGTCACGTACTATCAGATAAAAGCTGTCTACCTCATTATAATAGTTAAGCACTTTCTAACACTCATCTGTTTCATAGCAAGGAGACTCTGAGATAAATATGGAATAAAGACAGGCATTTTGAAGTATTTTAGGAATAAATGAAAACAGTATCTTCACACTAAAGTAACATAACGAAGGAAAGATGAAAAGGTAGGCTGACAGCTTCAGCTTTTCTTTTATCATTTCTTACTTTGGTTAACAGTTCATGTATTTAAAATCACTTTGTTGTGTGACAGTAATTGGTTAAAATGAGATTGGATATTCTGTCTTCCAAATGATGAATGCTGCATGGTCCTGACTCAGCAAAAAGTTAACCTTTCTGGGCAATGCAGCTAGGTTTCCTCATATCCAGTCCTAAACTGACATATTCTCAAGTCTCATTCCCGAAAGTAGTTGTATGCTCATGCATATCCTCAAGTAAGAGCTGGAGACCATGCATAAATGGTATATGTCCTCAAATGAAGTTAGAAAAGCCCAGCACAACTTACTCCTGAAAGACCTTATCCTGTGAAAAAGCAAGCCTATTAAATTATGTAGTATGGTAGGCCATAAGTTTACAGGCTAGCAAATTATCCAGGTGTCATCATGCATATAGGAGACCACATTCATGAAATCAACCACAAAAACATGCTTTTTTGTGCACATTCGTTATGCTTTACATCTTAGGTGAAGTACAGTGCTCTACCACATTTAAACCATAGGCTGCACACATTACAAAGCTTCAATAAAAATCTTTGTCTAAAAATAAACAATTTTGTACACAACTTAAAGAAGGATTGTGGGTTGTTTTGTAAGGTTGCCAAGCTATAAGAAGTCTGGCTATAGTACTATGATTTTGTGAATGTATGTGCTTTCGTAGGATTCAATTTAGTTAAACTTTTCATGAAGATGTAAAAGAGTGAACTTAATTGGTCCTGATGGAAAATATTTTTATTTTTTATTTGCTAACAGAATAAGTCTTCTTACTGTTAGTTCCAGTTCTTTTTCTTCCTATGAATTTAAAGAGGTACTGAATTTGGTTTTCAGACCAATGAAGTAAAAATATTAGCTTGAAAATATTTATATCTATTTTTATATATGCATTTGTTAAGCCCATGTATAATATCTGTGTCAAAGAAAAAAATCCATATGTTGAAGTGTTCTTTGTGGATCTTTAATAAACTCTGCTGACTAAATAAATAAAAAGAGAAGTAACCAGATGGAGAGAGAAAATGCTACATTTGTTTATGCAGAATATATCTACCAAAACCATTCTAACAAGTTCATTATATGAAATCTATTATTTTTACCAAATTAGTCAACTTTTGGAATAGTACATTACTGGTGAGGTCATCACATGGTGTTCAGCACCCCAAAAAGAAGCTGAAATAAGAAACTGCAAAATAGTCTGTTTCTCCCAGATTTACAATAAAAAGTAGAGTTTTCTTTAAAGACTGTCTGAGTGATTTTCTATTGCAAAATGCAGAGAGGAGGTTACTGAGTTAAGAGCACTGTATCAAGAGCTGATTAATAACCACTGAGAGAGTTGATATGTATCTGCCATCCTGCAGCAAAAGCCATGTGCTTCACTATTGCTTTCATTCCAAACTGTGTCTTACCCCATGTACGAGGATAATTTCTGACAAGCAAGGAAATTGCCTAATACAAGGGATATCATAATTTGCACGAGCAGAATTGCTGGATGACCTATGTACCCAAGGCAAAGTATTCATCCAATAGTGCCAGTGTTTGTCATCTCTGAAAGGTGCTGAAGAAAATGTCGTTCAAAGTCAGTACTTTAGAGTGCTAACTGCAAGATGCAAATTAATGTAGTTTCTTTAAGATCTAATAAGCTCATAGCAGATATTTAAAAGAGCCACAATAAATGATGAAAATTGCTTTAAATGCGGAAATAATAATATGCTGGAGAAACCGTTGGAAACAGTATTATATTTAGTACTAAGCTACAAATTTTAGAATGACAATTTTTGAATCAAATAAAGGCTATTTAGCCTACTTTGCATACAAATTGTGTTTGTTTTGCTCTTAAATCATACTGGTTAAAATAATATATATACAATTTTTCAATAAATTACTTTGTTATGATATTGCCTTTTTTTTTGCCATGTGCCATAACAGTAAATTTTACAAATCAAATGGAATTAATAATTTTCTCTATTTTAACCATAACCAACTGAAAACAGAGCAGAAAAATTGAAGTTCTGCTTATTGCATTGGTTATCATCACTGTATTTCCTGCAACAATATCTTAAAGTGAACAAGACAGGAAGAATACAGTAGGATGTGAATTGGAATTTGGTATATTCGGAATCTGAGTAACAAATCAGAAGTGTTTACTTTGAGTTAACCAAACAATTTTTTTCTTCTGTTCCTTTTGTCTTGTATGCTTCACAACATTTTGCTATTTAGAAGATCAACTTATATTATGAAGACTCTGGCATCTCTGTTTCAGGCCTCTGTGGATATATGCATAGAGATTAAAAATAACAAGAACTAAGAAGACCTTCCATAAACTGCATTATATATATCTCTTATATATATCTCAGCATATGTTTTACTTAGACCAGTTGATCTAAATTCTGGATTTAAAGAGAAAGTACTACTGTTTGATTGAATTGATTGATTGGGTTGTTTGACTAAAATAAGGAGAGGATTACAAAAGAATCTGGTTTTACCCATTTTAGCTATCAAATAACATTATAAATGTGCATAGAAATCCCAGTATCTCTGAAATGAATGAATGAATTAACCCAAGTTTAATAAACTATCTAAGGAAATACAGACAAGGCCCAGCTTCCCTTTGCATTCTCCTTCTCTTTTCCCATCCTTTTATGTGGTAAAAATAGAGATTTTTTTATATCTTAGGTAAAAAATATTTCAGATTTAGAAAGCACTGTTATTTTTATAGCACTCAGAAGAAATGAGCCGGACGAGGGGTGGGAAACCTTACTGGAAACCTAAGTCTTGAGCAGACATTATGCAATTCATAGTTACTGTCCCACTTGTGGGAGACATACCTGTTAGGTTGCTTTGGAAATTATGGCAATTAGATAAGTAATTATTACAAGTTAATAGTAGTAAAAAGAATTACATTTAGAAGATTGCCTGGAAAGAGTAAGACCTGTGTTTATGGCTAGCCATGAGCTTCCATCCCTGTAAAATCCTGCAGTGCTGAACCAATTTCATAGAATGGATTTCATACTTCAAAAAATGCTTTGGTTTGCAGGTCACATAAGACACATGTCTTTTATCTTTAATAATCTCTTTTGAATTAATTATAGTAATGGTATATTTCTTTTACGTAGAAGAAATGTTTATTAATGAACATTTTTTATCTGAAAGTGTATTTTAAATTAAATATTCTCTAAATACATTCATACATTTAATTTGGCTTATGGTGAATATTTTATGCTGATTTGAACAGTAGTTGTGTTATGAGAAACCCCAGAGGAGAATGTGCTCAAGGACATGATTTTGGCTGTCGTCACTGGAAGGGACAGACGAAACAGCAGATGTTCCTCTCATATCATGAGAGAATATGAACAAGAACAGCAAAGACCAGTTAAGGATGAAGATAAGGACCACCGTATCTTCAAAGGACTGTCTGGAACTGGGCAGTGAAACCTACACAAGGCCTCTGAGCCAAAATAGGACTGTATATGGAAGTGAGTTCCGGGATGACATCAAGTGGACACAGTGAGACGACCACCAGGGGGTCTCAAAAGACCACCAGAGACCACCAAAGGGACAGAGGGCGCATGCGCAGAAGGGTGGGGTATATTATAATTAGTTCTGGGAAATAGAATGAATATGTATAATCACTCCTAGAGCTTAATGCATATGTAGATAATAGAGAAATAAAAGTTTAGCTAGTGCACCTTAGGGTGTGCATGATAGGCGGAGCTATCCCCTATGCACCCAGCGCTGCAATAAAGTGAATGCCTGCTTCTTAATACTACATTGGTGTTCAGAGGTTTATTCACGGTTTTCGGTGACAGTTGTACAGATGAATTTACAAACGGTCTTAGAAAATATAGAGGCTAGGAGCTTCACAAAATAAAAAAAAAAAGCAGTATATGGTAAGCAGGTATGTTTCCTGAAAGGAAAAATTGACTTGTTCCCCAAGGCATTGCAAACATTATTTGTTTTGATATGAAATCTATTATGACTGGAAAGCAGGGAATGGGGAATTTAGCTAACTTTTGGATAAGAAAGGTTGAACAGCAGAGTTTAAAGAACGTTTGTTTTTATTGAGATAAATATATTAGGTATTTTTATTCAGATAAATATATTAGTATTTGTACAAATGGCTATTTTTCATTGTATTTGACTTAACTAAGTCAGATCTCTTCTTAGATTTCCACATATGGTGTTAAAGATGCAGTGTCTTAGTGTACTACGTGTTCCTTTTTGATTTGGATGATGGATGAAGTAGCTTTCTTCATGCCATGCCATGTTTAAAGGACACTATTTTACTTTACATTAAAATAAACTAGGAGGGTACATATGTTGCTTGTGATCAACCGACAACTGACAGATTCTAGCTGGAAAGGGGAAATCTGTCTGGAAAATTCTTAAATTGCTCTGAATGCCTTTAATTACTCCAGCCACAAGGAATAGTGTCTGCAAACAAGCTTTCATCAGATTAAATAAAGCAGTTTAATTAATCAGTGCCATACGAATGTTTAGATAACTAAAAAGTCAAGAAGGATCACATACATCTTTTACATCTTTCTCCGAGTGAAAACAGGAAGGCTATGCTCTTGCTGTCACATGAACAAATTGAATTATTATTTTCAAGATTTTTAGTACTATTAACATATTCATTACTTACAGAGGTGTATTCACCACAAGATATGTTGGTTTTTTTCCCCTATAAAATATTTGAAATGAAGTATTTCAAGTACCAACAACTAATTATGAGTAGAACCATTGAAATAATGACCCCCAGATTGTACAGTCAGAACTGTTTCTTACTGAGAGTACATAAAGAGCTTGTCGTCTTGATGAAAATGAAGACATTTGATAAAATGGAATATACGAGTATACTTCTAATATTACTACCCAAACCATAAAAACATAGCAGATGTCTAAAACTTAGTGTGTAAGCAAAGCATATAAAAGTTAGCTTGCACCTATGCGAGATGCCTGAGGGGATAAAAAGTGTCTTCAGTCATAGTCATAAATGGCTAAGGTGAATAAAAATTAAGAAGGTAAATGAAAATTAAGCTATGTTGCTGACTCATTCATAGGTTTATCTTTGTTAAAAAAAGGACTGTAATTGTTTAACTAATATAACTCTACTGATTTATCTTGCTTCGCCAACCCATTAATCATGTCTGTTTGAATTTTTATTTTAACAGTACTTGTTTCAGCACTATAAACTTATAGGACTACTATTTGGAAAGATGCCACATTGAATAGATCTCTAAAAAATTCAAAGGTTATTTAAATAGTATATGATTAATATTCTATTGTATAGGTATGTTTGCAGTACTTTAATCAGAATTTTGTTAGAAGTTAAAATCAGACCTAAACAGAATAGTTTAAAAGGTATTTAGTATAAAATATACATTATTTTAAGTCACATCATAGGTGTACATCCATTAACATTTAATTATCACTCACTAGAGTCAAGTAGTTTTCTATGTGCTGCATGAGCTGGCGGACGTTGTAGCCAAGCCACTCTCCACCATCTTCGAAAGATCCTGGAGAATGGGGGAAGTGCTGGAGGACTGGAAGAAGGCCAATGTCACACCAGTCTTCAAAAAAGGCAAGAAGGAGGATCCAGGCAACTACAGGCCACTGAGCCTCACCTCCGTTCCCGGAAAAGTGATGGAACAGCTCATACTGGCCGTTGTCTCCAGGGACATGGAGGACAAGAAGGTGCTCAAGACTAGTCAGCATGGATTCACGAAAGGGAAATCATGCTTGACTAACCTGATAGTTAGACCAGATAGACCAGCTGCATAGATGAGGGGAGAGCGGTGGATGTCATCTATCTCGACTCCACCAAGGCTTTTGACACCGTCCCTCACAACATCCTCCTAGACAAGCTCCAGAGGTGTGGGGTGGATGAGTGGTCGGTGAGGTGGATTGGGAATTGGTTAGATGGCAGAGCTCAGAGGGTGGTGATCAGAGGTGCAGAGTCTAGTTGGAGGCCTGTGTTGAGCGGAGTCCCCCAGGGGTCAGTCCTCGGTCCAGTCCTGTTCAATTTGTTCATCAATGACCTGGATGAAGGCACAGAGTGCTCTCTCAGAAAGTTTGCAGGTGATACGAAGCTGGGAGGAGTAGCTGACACCCCAGAGGGCTAGGCTGCCATCCAGAGGGACCTGGACAGACTGGACGACTGGGCGGAGAGAAACCTCATGAAATTCAACAAGGCCAAGTGCATGGTCCTGCACCTGGGGAGAAATAACCCCAGACACCAGTACAGGCTGGGGAGCGACTTTCTGGAGAGCAGCTCTGTAGAGAGGGACCTGGGTGTCATGGTGGGCGACAGGTTGACCATGAGGCAGCAGTGTGCCTTTGTGGCCAAGAAGGCCAATGGCATCCTGGGGTGCATTAAGAAGAGCATCGCCAGCAGGTCGAGGGAGGGGATCCTGCCCCTCTACTCAGCCCTGATGAGGCCACATCTGGAGTACTGTGTCCAGTTCTGGGCCCCACAGTACAAGAGGGATGTGGAGCTGCTGCAGAGAGTCCAGCACAGGGCCACAAGGATGATCAGGGGCCTGGAACATCTGCCCTATGAGGAGAGGCTGAGGGAGCTGGGCCTGTTCAGCCTGGAAAAGAGATGGCTGAGAGGGGATCTGATCAGTGTGTACAAGTACCTCAAGGGAGGCAGTGAGGAGGATGTGAGGAAGATGGTGCTGGTCTCTTTTCAGTGGTGACCACTGACAGAACTAGAGTAAATGGCTCCAAACTTAAGCATCAAAAGTTCCACAGGAACTTACGGAAAAATTTCCTGACAGTGAGGGTGACAGAGGAACAGGTTGCCCAGAGAGGTTGTGGAATCTCCTTTTCTGGAGATCTTTAAGACCTTCTTGGATGCAGTCCTGTGCCACGTGCTGTAGGTGGCCCTGCGTGTGCAGGGGGGTTGGACTAGATGACCTCTAGAGGTCTCTTCCAACCTTAGGCATTCTGTGATTCTATGATTCTATGTTCAGGCTAGTTTGCGTAGTTAAGATTGGTTTTGTGCTACTGGATTGAAAGAAGCTATTGTGGTTTATGAAGCAGATTATGTTTAGTAACTGGTATTTAGAATTTATAGCAGGAAAAATGTATCTCCAGTTATCATATTATTTTCAAGTTTTACAATTTAGAAAGATTGTCTAAGACCTTTTTGGAATAATGATGTCCTACCATTTGAAATCATTAAATCATTGCAATTAGTGAATGAAAATGCATTTGTGGTGTCTTCAGAGAAGTCTAGCTGCAGCATAAACTTTACCATTCTGCATTTTTCCCCCTTAGGTATCAATCTCTCAGAAAAAAAGAGGAGTGTTTTCCATGTCGTAAGATTTCCAGTCAGAACACTTATAATGAGTAATAATATATAAGTTTATGCAAAGTCGGTTTTAAGAAAAATATTTTAACAGCTGTCTGCATTGTTCTTTTTTCTATATTCAGCTTTAGAGCTTCTTGTGATTGAGACAGGTTTTGTTAGAGGCTTTGGAATTAGAGATCCTCATCTTAAAGAGATTATCTTCTAATTTTGTCCTAATTCTTGCTGGAACCATCTCTTTCATTATCTTGCTATGTTAAAATCATACACTGTGATACTAATTCTTGCTAATTTGCAGTGCTATCAACTTTTGTTCTGGAAGAAAGGTAGTTTTATAACAAATGCAAAATGCACAAATTTCATTCCTGATTGAAGCAATCACTCTGAAATTATTGCCTAGAATAATGAGTAGAAAATCAAGGTGGAGATACTGGTTTTAATTGTCTAGGTTTTGAAGATTTGGAAATCTTTTCTCATCTGTATGAGAAGTCAATTAATAGTAAAACATATAAAAAGAAATAGTCATTCAAAAGGTTTCTTGGGATACTGTTCCAAAGTTTTTTTTCTGTTTCTGTTTTAGTTATTTACATTGAAACAATATAATCATATTAAATCTTAAAATGCAAAGTTGTCTCAACAATAAACTGGATGTTTTATCTGTTTTGAAAATAACAAAATAAATGTTGTTTACAGAAAACTCCCTACCAGTTTTGCTGATGCGCTTTGAAGTATTCTTGATTTGGACAGACCTATTTGGAGAATGTTTAATCACTGATAAAATCGTTCTCATATAGCTATCAAATTATTTCACTGTTCTTTGAGAAGTGACGTTACGTTCAAATTAATTCTGTACCTGTTTGAGAAAAGTGTTTTTTGTTTTTTCCTGAAGTGATGCCTGGGTGGAAGTGGTGAACATTACATTTATATCTCTTTGCAAGAGCAAATCTTAACAATATATCATCTGTATCTAATTTGCCATGGTATTGTAATGATTCACCATCATACAGAGATCTCTTTAAATTTTATATGGGATCTTTGAAGAATGTGCAGAATGGTAATTGGCCAGCTCTCCTGGTGTTACAGTTGGTATGGCTGAGTTCTGCATAGATCAATCAATTACACTGGATCCAAAATGAACAACTTTAATACTGCTGTCAGCAAGGCAGAGTTAAAACCTTTCACTTTACTTGATGGTAATTTTGTAATATGAACAAAACTAGCAAGAAAAGTAATTTAAGTAAATTGCTTTTTATTAAGAAGTAATATCCAGAGAGACCACTGACCTCATACATTAATCTCCTTGAAAGAACCAACTTTCAGCATTTATTGCAGTATACACCAGCCCTCAACAACCATAATTCAATAAAACAGTACTTGCTATACAGAAAATTGGCTGATGGGGCAGAATGTCATAGCACTCCATTCATGCTTTAGTAAATGACCAGAGAGCATACAACCTATTTACAATATAAAGTATTTTTCATGGCAGTGTTATGTACCTTAGAGATACATTCATTGGGCAAAAGCCTAGTCTATTTATTTTAGTAGTGGAGTCCAGAAGAGGAGTTTTTAAATGTGAAAATTCTTGTACATTAACTAATTTTACTTTGAGTTATAAAATTGAGAGGATTTTCATGGTTAAAATAGTTTTGTTTAATTCGGCAGAGACCATCTTCCCCAAACATCTATTGCACTTCTTTGAATTGGAATGCAGAAATGAAATACCTCATTACATTTGTATGCCAATGAGGTAAATTTCCATTTGACTGATTTTCACACATTGTATTTCTTCTTAGGGCAAAGAATAACTGTTGCTTCATTAAGTTTTCACTATTCATTACATTTTTTTTTTAGAGATTTTTATATTTTTAGGTATATTATAGGTATATATATTTTAGGTATATTATCCTCATTTCATTTTGAAAAATGTAAAGTAAGAAACAAATATCTGTTTGTGTTCAACCAAGTGAAGAACTTTAGAAATTAAGGTAGAAACCTTACAATGCCGTTCCAGACTGGAAGCACTAATAGGCTAGGGGGAGAGGAAATGAAAGGACCATAAAAGAAAGCAATGTTCATACCAGAATGTTTGCCTCTATGAGTCACTGACAAAGCTCATCATTTTAGTGTTTCAGGTACTGAAATGTCTTTTCAGATTCCAGATTTACTTAAGTGTTCAAACATCCCTTTCAAAAACACACGTTTAAAAACAAGCAGGAACAATTCTGTGCAGTAGGAAGAAACATGACCTTTATATCTTATTGTAAAGGAAAGAAGTTACATTCAATTTTAATTAAGAAAAGGGAGTGAGTTGCACTGATAAAATGGCACAAGGTCAAAGGAGAAAGGTAGAAGTGTTTGTTATTTGCCTCTTACCAACAGTGAGTGGAAAATAGATGTAAAATGTTATCCAGTCAAAACCAAAGCTTGAAATCTCAAAGCAGCACTTAGTCTGCATTTAGGCAGTAGTATCCAAGAAGGCAATAGCTTGTTCCTATTCCTCTAAGAATTTTTAAGTGACTTAAAACTTAAGTTTAAATTCATGACTGTTGCCAAATCCCAATGTTCTGTTTCAGCTTGATAACCATTTTGGCTTGATATGTATTACAAGCTGAATTAGCATTAAACTAAGTACTTTTCATATAAATTCTCTGAAGAGTTTGATTTGGTAGGAAGGAACAAAGTACATGGTATTAACAGCAGAACTGAGTTTTACAGAAAATACAGTGACCAACATCCCCTTCGTTCAGAAAAAGAGTCGAAGGAGAAGACTGTATCTCCTCTCAGAGAAACTATTGTCTTTTAGACAGCACAGCAATCGTTTGGGACATTTAAGAATATGATTATGCCACTTTCTGGCACAACTTCCACAATTCCCTAAGCATCTTCTAACCCATGTGCAATAATTGCTGAATACATCCCATGCGCAAGGCATTTGCTCAAGCGTGCTCAAGGCATTTGGATTTACTGCATGCATGAGGTATCTTCACTTGCCTGAGCAAATGAAACTCCTCCAACCACGGTCCAGTGATCTGAAGCAGTCCTGCACTTACCTGCAACTGCAGATGCCTGCCTGAACAGGAACCTGAGATACTTGTTGGAGTCAGCAGCTCCACAACTGAGGCACTGCAACCCTGTAGACTGGGAAGTATGGGGTTGCTGCAGCTATTAACAAGCCATATGCTTTGTAGTAACCTAGCAGCGCAGGTTTTAGGAATTTTTGGGCTCCTTTGAATTTTCTTGGTCTTTCTGGAACTTGTTTTAGTTTATTTAGCTGTAACAGCCGTTCTCTAATGACATACAGACATATCCCAAAATACTAGTTTTATCTTGAGCTTAGCTTTGTGCTTTTGTATAACAGAATGCCCTAAAAAATAAGCATCTGTGTGTATGTCTGTAACTAATAGTAATAACCAATAGTCATTCTGTCTAACATGAACCATCTGTGACCCTGGAACAAAAGTGTCGTCAAGTGAAACTGTGCACCTTGAAAGCACAGCCGGAGGATAACAAAGCTTCAGGGTCCTAAACATAAATCTTAATTGGCTATTGGTCACTAAAAGAATATGGCCTTGGGAATTGGCTAAAACGGGTTTTAGGATACCAAAGAGGACAAAGGACAACATCCATCGTATGCAAATCATAATCATATATTGTAAAATTGAACTGTAACAGGCAGTTCTACATCAATGAAGAAAAATGTCAGACAAACAGAGGTTAAAAAAATGTACAAAAATAAACCCAAGATCGTAGGGAAAGAGTCCTCCATTAATATCATATGAGTACTGATGAAGAACTTAGGATGCTGTCAGGCTTGCCATAATAACGCATTGGAAGGCTTAGAGTAACAATAGAGAAAGGGCAGATATGGATAGGTTGTGTATGTGCTTTTTCAAGTAGGGTTATAACTGGAAAATTTAGACTGAAAATCTGTAAAACATAACAGATACTGAGCTATGCAGAAGAACCAGGATAGTATAATTATATGTTATAACGCTTCAATTTTACTAATTTTGGCGTTGTTACTATTGTTTTCATTTTAAAACCAGTATAACATTTTTTTTTCTTTGAAAATATAGAACTTGGCTGTGTTACACTCAACTTACTCATCTAGGTGATGAATTATTGGATGGATGAAATGAGCAACAGTTTAGACATATGTTGTGGAAAGTCTTTTTTTAATAGTGTGGTGCATCTCTAAATTATCCTCACCTTAGCACCTCTTCCGAGAATTAGGACATGACACCTAAGAGTTATCATTTATTTAGACTCTTGATGTCAGAGGGAGCAAAGGTCATACAGCTTCTTAAAAAGTAAGTCCTTTACTGGCTTACAGCACAAGACCTGTGAGAGACCTGTGCTTTAACAGAGCAGCTTCTTGTAACTGCCTGTCACTGTTAATGATATGTAATTTATGGAAATAGTAGATAGTAATTCCTAATCAGCAAAGTTGCAGCTAATAATGCTGGAACGTATCATGTGGGATTGATGTCAGATTTGTGAAAAATGGAACTGACAAGTGAATTTTCTCCCATAACAGCTGTAAGACTGTTTCAGTAAAGCATTCAGTGTATTCAGTAACACATTTAAGGACTGGTTTAAATCTTGTGCATTTTTTTATTAATAGAAGAATGTCTAATAATTCTTGCTTGTCAAAATATTAAATAATTGAATGTTTGATGTATGTTAATGTGTGAAATAATTCAGATCTTTTTTAAAATGATTACTAATACCATGTAATTGGAAAGAACAATTCTGGTTTTTTATTTATCTTTGCATTTTTATGATGACCTACTCTAATCATGCTAGTAAACAAAAACAAAAACAAAGCAAAAAAACAAACAAAAAACTTGTTATTCTTGTTACCCAGCTTATCCTTGAAGGTTGTATGGGTAGAAGTAATTTTTGAGTTACAAGAACTGCAAGTTAAGGACTCTGCATTTTCACTGATTTTGTACTTTAAACTGTAAGAAATCGGTTTATAAATACAAGGTTATAACCTTAGCTATGTACTGTCAACTGCTATGATACCAGGTATTATGGTACCAGGTTGTGTGTGCCATTTGAGTGTCACATTTTTATGACACATAAATCAAAGTATTGGAGCAATATAATGTTTTGACATGAGAAGACAGATTCAGGCACTCTTACTTTTTCATGGTAAAAAGAAATATTACTGAAATTATTTAGTCATCAGATCTACTGTCTTCATTTCCTACATCCTCACTAGAGGTAAAAGCAGACTGCCATCATAGCGCGGGATCTGAGAAAGATCATGCACTTCTCTGTAGTGTATGTTGAATAGATAAAGAAAATATCTCAAATGTTTTCTGTTCTGAATTTGACCACAATGCAGAAAAGTCTAGGAATATTGGGAATTCAGCAAACAAATATTTTTCCCTATTGGATTGTGTATGGTTTGAACTTTGTTGTGTGAATCTGCATGGAAAACAGCTGAAATAAATAAGACAAATGAAAGTTTAATTAACTGTCCTTTTTTCACATTAAAAAAAAGGACTGTAACCTAAACTTCATCCATTAGTGGATCACTTTTTTTTCCTCTGCTAACACCATATTCAAAATCTACCCCAGTTTTGGAGATGTATGTAGTGCCTTGACATTTTTTTCTTGGACTATACCTCCAGTAGCAACTTACAACTTGAATGAGCAAAGCATCAGGACTGCAAAGAATACCTGTACAGCCTTAAAAAAAATCTAAGCTATTATTGAACATATATTTTTTTTTAAAAAAAGAGAGAATAAAATATGCTTTTTTATATAGACTAGTATTCTTCTGTAGTTCTTCAGGTGAAGAGAAAGTCATGCCCATGAAAGACAATTTATAAGAGGAAAGTAAGTGGGTAGGTTTTCATAGCACTGATCAGCAGTATTTTAGATCATAGCAAAGAGAAACATCAAGTACTGAAATGTGTCTAAAGTGATGTCTTCTTCCAAGGTTTCAGTAAGAGATTAAAGCCTCTGAGAGAGAGATCTACAGTTAGGAAGCTTATTCTGAAGGTAGAGATATAAAACGTTCAATAGTAGTAGTGTATTAGTAGTAGTATTCACACAGTGGCGTAGTGATTGCAACACTCAATAATAGAAAATGCAGGTTCATTTCCCGTTTGAACTGAAGTAGGTTTGAACTCAAACATCTCTTGCTTCCTAGATGTGAACCCTGGTCAGAACAGTGACTGGAAAGGAAGAACAGTAATTTCCACAGTAAGGCAAAATGAGCAAAATGATTTGGTATCCCAGTGTTGGATTTGTCCATCTGTTTTCTATTTCAGCGCCAATTCAGGTAATAAAGTTCTTCACTGATTCTTATTTAGAGCCTACTCTTATATGTTCATACAACATATCCCAAATTTGCTAATTCGTGTCTTTTGTTCTGAAATAATACTGACTCTCTGATTTATATTCTGGTAGGAGATAGAAGGGTTATTTTGGTACGAGATCAGAATGCTTGGAAATATTTTAAGTTCTGAGCTCTGATTTATATTAGGTTTTATGTAGTGCCCAACTTCAAAGGATATTTCTTAATCTTTACTGTTTTTTAATAACTGCCAAAGAGCAAGTAACAGATGCTTCTCCTGTGGAGTAAACCATCCATCAGAACTGTAGTGTTGTTGAAGCTGTAATAGGATGGGGATATAAGTGAGGTAAGTTTCCTAAGAGAGATAATATCTTTAATAGATTGATAGTTGGGGAAAAAATACTCAGGGTTTTGGTTTCAGAGTCTGTTTCTTTCTCACAAGGCCAAAGATTTTATTGTCTCTTCTATTACTACCATGTACCTCTCATAACTACTCTCTTTTTGCAACTTGTCTCATTACTTAATTAAACAAAGGTGAAAGTGATTGTACTAACGGGCATAGCTTGGAGTTGTTTGATCTTGTTTCCAGACCTTGTTTCAGTATACTGATACTACTCCCTAAAAAATAAGCATGACTGCCTTTTAACTGAAGAGAGTTCTAAGTGATTACTAGTCACATTGTGAGGAGGAATTTGTAACCTGTCTTGCATTTCTTACCCTCATTGAGACTAAGACATTCTGTGGGCTTCTTTCTTTGCTCAGACAGATGACCTATTTGCAAAAAAAAAAAAAAAAAAAAAAAATTCAGATTAGAGATTCTGTTTCTTTTTCTTTTCTCAACAGTAAATCTTTTAAGCTACAAAACCTCACCTACATTAGAGTACACCTATCTAGTTCATGGCCTTACTAATAAGAATGGAATAGAAGTGTACACAAGGCAGTGCTGTTTGGTATGCAAAATCATTATGCTAGCCTTCAATGAGCTTGTGAATATGTAACTTACAGTTATGCAGATGAGGTATGCACTTTGAAACATTCCTGTTCACTCTTGCGATCTGTGATGGATTTTCATTGTTAAAAAATGTTTATCAAACTCTGTGAAAATTATATTAACATGCTAGCATAATTAAACTGATAGCTATTACTATCAAGGAAAAGATGTGAGAGTTGTTAATGGTCTGTGCATAACTCAGAAGGATCACGGCTGTTTTAAGAAAGCTATTCTTTGTTCTAACCTATTTTTTATTCAATCTTAAAAGAGGATTTACTGGGCACTGATGTGATGACTTTGAAATACCTTTTAATCCAAACTGCCTGTGTGCAAAGATACTTATTATTGCTTTTGTAATATTAATTACTAGACACTCTCTATATTAGGGTTCTTAGTCAAAAATTTCTACCTCCTGTGGCAGGCACCTTACATAGGAAGAAGGCAGTCTTTAGCTTATGCACCTCACATGATGCAATTACAGGAGGAGCAGGATAAGAAGAGTGAGCAGAGCAGGGCAAAATCAAAAAAAAGAAAAAAGAAAAAAGCAATGAATGTTCCAAATTACAAAATATTTACCTCTGTATATTCCTGTGACCCATTTCCTGAAGTCATTTTTTAATTAAATTAACCCANAGAAGAGTGGGCAGAGCAGGGCAAAATCAAAAAAAAAAGAAAAAAGAAAAAAACAATGAATGTTCCAAATTACGAAATATTTACCTCTGTATATTCCTGTGACCATTTCCTGAAGTCATTTTTTAATTAAATTAACCCATGAATATATAAAGAGAAGCATAACTGAGGCAGAAATCTTGAAATAAAGTTGCCACATCACTGATCCTTTGTAATTATTCCACTTCTGAAATTGAGAGCTATTTTCTTCAGAACATACCTTTAAAATTTAACATTAAAAATCTAACTTTTAAGCAACAAATAAAGTATTATCTTAGAGGAATATTTTTCAGTATTGGTGCAGTTCAACAGAGGAATTTCTAGCTGGAAGGTGGGGCCAAATGTGCAAATAGAGGAGTTCAGCATAGCATCATCAGGCTAAATATGACACTTAATATTTTCAGATATTACAAATTATGGTCAGACCAGCAATGAATATCTGGTGTAAATGTGGCTTGCCTTTACACCAGTGCAAGAATGTGATTAGAGAAGCAAGGACCCATAAAACGTCCTATTAACCCGTGTGCATTGGCATGCACTGTGCATTACAGTGCAGCAGAGAGCAGTTTCCATGCGGTTTTCACTGGCCTTGCTAGAGTGAGCGGTGGCAAGGAGCCAGGAGGGCCTTCTCCTCACAGCCACCAGCACTGGCCTTGCTGAGCAGCACAGGGCTTTCATGCAAGGACAGAAGAAATGAGCACAAGAACTGCTTAGAACCATAGATTCAAGGAAGACCATAAGACTGCAAACATTTTAAAATGTTTTACCTTAAAAAGCTGTTTGAAATATAGGTATTACATTAATAGTAGTTGTATACTCAGAACACCACAGCTATCAATAAGGGATTACTTACTCTTCTACTGAAATCAGATTAAGTCATTTTAAATTTATTTTCTGAAGCTATTTCAGGCAATGTCTAAAAGCTATTTTAGAAACACCGTACTTATTCACAAAATCAGTTAGTTTGTTAGTTTCTAACCCAGCTCTTTGCTGAGTAAAATTCTTGAAGGATTGTGGAAAGATTATACCGTTGTGGGGAAAAAAAATAATGCCCTTCACATTATAGGGCTGGAAACATCTTTGATGCTCTCTTTTTCTGTTGCTTGAAGGAGCACCGTAAATATCTGCTTCAGACCTGAAGACCACCGTAAAGAGGTCAAAATGTCTTTCACATTATAAAAGTTTAGTTGAGAAACCATGTGGGAGGAGAGAGTGTAGTCTAGTCTGAGATTACTAAGCAACTGTCCTGAAGATCTGACTAGTCACACTGAGGAGACTTTGAAAATACTGCAAGGCAGAAGAAAACAGTATTTATAGCTAAGTGTTCCCCCTGAAAAACAAACAAACAAGCAAAAAACAAACTCTATACCTCTATTAGTTTAGAGATTACAATTCATTACAATTACATTCTCTGTAAAGAAAATGAAATTATGTTGTGAATTAGTTTGCATGTTCTTTCTTTTCTATAGAATCCCAAGGTCCAAAAATCCAAAATCACTTTGGGTCAGTGTAACATTTAAAAACTTGGAAATTAGTCAAACGGTTAAAATGATTCCAAATATTTCTCTGTTAAGTTAACTACTGTTGCAATTAAATATTATTTAGATAGATAATGATGCACAAACTGTCACCCAGTTCTGTAGTGGTCTAATGTTTCTGACATTTTTAATCACTGCCAGGAGAAAATGTCAGGCCTATGCTGGTCCAGAGCCATCTTCTTGCTCTTTGCCTCTGTAGACACATATCTTGCCTTGGGCATCCTGCTTATTGCACATTCCATCCTGTCATTGCTCTTTAAGCCTTGGTGCTCTGTCTAGAGCAAGCATATCTGATTGCATCTGGATTTATTTGCGTGGCATGGCGGGGCATTGTGCAAGATCCTGATCTTCTGCTCAGACAGAACACCAAGAACAAACTGAAGTGCAGCACGACTTCCTTGTGGTCCCTTGTAGGTTATTTTGGAAAGCAGAACATTTGGTTTGACTAATGTTTTTTAGGATTTCACCTTATTAGACCTGCATATGATTTTGCTACTTTTTTCAGTTTTATCTCTGTCCAAAATCACCTTGTGCAAGGGCTTTGTTTTTCCCTAATCATATCTTTCCATATTTTGGAATACCATCTTTTTTTTTTATAACAACTAACTCAGACAGCCTCTTTTCTCTTAAAAAAATAACACACACACACACACCCCTTTTACACATATATATCCACATATATCTTTTACACATATATACACACATATATATGTGTATACACACACACACGTATCTTTAAACTTTGTTCAGTCAACCAGTGTTGCCTTTGCTATTTCAGTCTTATTGTACTCCCAGAACTAGTGCTCTTTCAGTAGCTTTGTAGAAAGGGGTTAACTGCTGTTTTACATGCAAGGTTGCAAGTTCACAGGCTTTATAATCTACTACTGAAAACTACTGTACTCTCTTTTGACACCAGAAGTGCTTGTCAGTGACCTGTGACAGTCTTTAGACTGACAGATGTTGCTTTACAGGAACAAAACCAAAACAAACAAGTCCTTTTTTACAGTAGTTATTGGATTTGCTAGAGAAGTACCTGGATGAAGTGAAAGGGCCTGTGCATCCAAGAGATTAGCTCAGGCTGTTTATTTCATTAGATGTTTTTATACCTGTTTTTCTTGTACTTTTCTATATTATCATGAATGAATTAATGTCTGCAACATGTGGTGGCATATAGAAGAATAAAACTCTATCCTTAACACCCCTCCCCTCTCAAACATAAGAGAATGATTTGTTTTCTAAAAGAAATCCATTCTGACATCCCACGTACACAGGAAAGTTTTAAAGTAACCCCCATTTTTATTTGCATGACATGCATGACAGATGGAGAATTTTACTCTGTGCTCAAGAGTGCTGGGACTTGAGCTGTCTGGAGAGAGTCTGATACTTTCATGGGAACAGAAGGAAGCAGTAACTACACCCCATAGGCTGGGAATACAGGAAGAACTGGACTATTTAAAACAAAATACTTCCTTCTGTACTGCCCCTTGCAGTCACAATCTAGACCTCCTGAAGTAGCATATTTACCCACGACTTGTGAGCAATGTTTAAGCTGTACAGTGCATTTACGCAGCATTTATTTCCAATTCCTTCTGTAATAAACAGTGAGTCTCGCATTTCAGTCTGAGGCAGATACCTAAATTTTCAGATTTGATTAAAGGAAGAACTGGAATATGAGGATTGCATATGAGGTTGCACCTTATGGCATGTGATTTCCAGGTCATGAGCTTTGTATCCAGAAGTCACATAGCAGTGAAACCTCCTTCCCGCTGACCCCATATTTAATATGGCACATGCAGAACTGAGGAAGTAAGCCTAGAAGGGCCATCACAAACCAGGCACAAATCAGTGCCTGTAGCACTGGTAAATGAACTACATAGATAAAGAAAGAGGAAAATATTGGCTTTACTAATGGAATTTGAGGTGACACGTGGATGAGAGTCCAGGGAATTACCAGTACAGTAATTAAAAGAGACCAAGAGCAAGCAAAATCACAAGGAAAACATTTTAATTCAATTACTAATGAACAAAGTATTTCCTAGGACAGTAATTGAGACAAGCTTGGAGATAGAAGAACAGTAATGCTCAAATTTATATTCAGAAGATATTTTTGTTTATTAATTTTTTGAGGATGAGATTGTAGTCATAAATATAGAACAGATAAAATCTTTTGTTTTTCTGTATGTGCTTTAGGGTTGATGAATTGGCAACAATTAATACTCATACACACTGTAATAAAATGTTCATGAAGTTCATTATTTGCCATTCCTATCAACTAATTAAAAACATCTTCAGGGTAAGATGTGTAATAAAGGGGTTGGAGAGAAAGACAGAATGGATATGAACACATTTCCTTCCCTTGAATATAACACTGACTGTTGACTCATGGCACATTAATTCATGCTACAGAAAATAACCATAAAAGTGTAATAAAGGCATTATATTATAATATGAACTCTGGGTATATTATGTGCTGTGGTTGTAGGCTTTGTTTTCATGTTGAGATATAATGAATGTGCTGAATTATACTGCTACTGTGAAGTCCATGTGGATCTACTCAGTTTTGTTGTCTAATGATATTGAGAATATATTCTATTTGCTTTCAGCAAAGTAGAGAGTCTGTAGCCTATACATTACCTTTCCCATATGTGCAGTGGGTCTGTGAGAACAGAGGAGATATTTCTTATTCCTAGAGCTTCTCTTAATCATGTCTTTCAGAGCTGCTTGTTATGGCGACCCTTGGCAACCAAAATGACATTTTTGAGGACAAACTTCCCAGTCATCACTACAGTAAATAAAGAGAACTGAACAAGAGAGAACAGGAAAAAAAATGTAATGTGAATCAGTCATCGTGCATTTTGGCACACCATAACTATGAAGAGGCAAAATATTCACCTATATTCTCCTTGCTGAAATAAAAGCTGTGTCAGCTTTGGGAGTTGCATCTAAGTAAGGAATTAAAATCAATCTCTTTAAGTTATGCCAGTCTTTGTGTGTCTTTGTTTGAAGTGTCCAGAGAGCTCAAAAAATTGATTTTCTATTGAGTTCCTGATGAATATTCTGGAGTGTGGTATAAAAGCTTAAGAAAATTCTACCTTACTTGCAATGTGTAAACCTGGTTAAATGGAATAGTTTCTGCAAAAGTACAAAGAGAGAAAATATAACTCAAAATTATGTATCATAAGCAAAATGCACGATTATGTAGAATTTTGTTTGAGAAAGCTTGTAATTGTCTTGCTAATTTATCAGAAAGACATGACCTGGTCGAATATATTGATTATGGTTAGTAAGGATATGTAGGGTTAATATGTAATAATACTTGAATATCAAAGTGAGTTTTTTAAAAGTCATCTGTTAAGAGACAAGAATGAAGTGACTTTCCATAATAATTTTAGTAAGTCCTGTAAGAAACAAGCTTAACAGTAGCAATTATTACTAGAGCTATACTTTATTTAATAATTAATTGTGAGGTTACAGGCAACAATGCTAAAATTATAATTTCTTTCTGGAAGGTGCTAGAGGAGTTCTGGCTTCATGCAGACTTTCCTCTCTCTCCTATGTTAGGGCAAATATGTTTCAAAAAGACCTCTGGTGATTTGATAGAGAAATTGTCTTACATTTTTGTTCTATTTTTGATCAGAGTGTAGGATGAATAGTGGGTGGATCAGTAAAGAACAGGAACTATATGCAAGATGCACAGGAAATGGGGATTACTAACCCGAATCTGACCCTCCAATGTCATACCCACCATGTGTATGAGTTCTAGTGGAATATCACTGTTCATATTGCCTCTGCTAATGAAAAGAGGTGGGAGGCAGATGTTATTAATTTCTGAGGACAGTAAGTAACCCAGTTTGTAAATGTAAAAATGGAGGAAATCCAAAAGACTTCTTGAACAGGCTAAAACGCATGTGTTTTGATGAAGCTGAACACAGAAAGGAAGAATTTGGAAAGTAATACCTTGATTCTACTTTTTAACAGTACAAGAAAAGCTTTTACCTGAACTAGTTCATCAGGTATGAAAAAGAATGTGAGTATAGAAAGCACTGTAAGGCCAAAAAATCCTTCTGGAAAGATTACTATATTGCTGAAAAGGCTATAAAAAATAAAGGATAAGAAGGAAAAGGAATCAGACCTCAAAAGTAAAGTCTATAAGCTTCAGTTCTTAGATTTTTAAAGTCAGAAAGTAATGAATTATCTTCAAACAGTGGGAGGAAAGGCTCTACACAAGTTAAAAGATTTCAAGGAGAAGGAGATGTATTAGCATACAGGGAGGACATCAACTTTATATCAGCTTAAAAAAAACAGTGAGGGAGCAGGAATTAACGTGATTGAATACTGAGGGTCTCTCTTGAATGCTGGATGAGTGACACAATGTGAACCATTACAAAATCAGCATTTATTAAGTTTCCACAAAAAGTACTGGAGAGAGTGAAGCTATTTGCTAGCGTGGAAATGAATACTTTTGGAATTACATTAATTGTAACTGATGGTTACAGTAATGTACAATACAGTACTGTGATGATTGCAGTGAGATAATGCTTCTGGTCATGTAAAGGATTGACATTATTAAATATTATCTCCAACTTAAAAAAAAAAAAGAAAAACAGAAAAAAAAATATGTTTAAAAATACAGTAGTTTTGCTTCAGATTATCCCCCAGAAATGACTGTGTGATAAATCCTGATAAAACTAATGCTACTGTAATAATAAGGTAGGTCTTCATGTGGCATGGTTCTTAATATTTTTGTTTGTTGACAGCACAAAACACTTATGTTGTAAAGGGCTCGTGCGTCTTTTACAGAACTGGTAAAATATCTTTCTTTTACATACTTAGTCCATGAGGGAAAGCCAGAATCCTGTAGGGCCAGCTTCCTATTCAGCAAATAAGAGAAACAACTCTCAGAAAGGTTTTCAGAATAAGGAGCACATGAACATGAATTTATGCAAAAAGGAGATACTGTACAAATAAGAATTGTCACTTGCCATTTAGGTATCTTTGTTGGGAGAATACCTTCAGTGTCTATGACACCATCAGTGTCTATGATTCCTTTAAAAGGAATCCAGAACTTCCAGACAGCATGGCAATGCAGTCCTACCTCCTCCCTGCTCCAGTAAAATGTAATCAAACTTAAAGCTATGACCCAAATGCAACTAATGCAGTCTGAAACACTACCAATAGAGCTGCTCAGTGCAGGAGTGAAAAATAAGTGTATGTTACCACGCTGTTGACCCCGAGGTGGGAACCTGGCATCTGCACTGCAGCCAGCCCTGGGGAAACTTGCACTATGAGGAAAGGCAGGCAAGTACCTGCAGGAGGATCATTTACTGCTCATCTGCTGAATGAGAATAGCTTCTGCTTTTGGAGAAGCCTAAGTTGTCTGACAAATGGCTAGATGACATTCTCCAAATTAAAATGTTCTCTGAAAACCAAATTTGGCATTTCAGACTAATGGAGCCTATTAAAAGAGCTTATAACAGAGTGATTACAGTGTTTGAAGCCTTCTTTGCACAAAAAAGTATCCCAGCCTTCTCCATGTACTGTCCCATAGTCCTAGAGAACTGGTAGATGTTGACTAATCCCTGCAGAAGCTCATTGCCTGGAAATGCAGGTAACATAGTTGGGAAGATAGTAGATAGCAGATAGGAGATAGTAGATAGCAGAGAGGATTGTACCTATAACTTTGGCTAGAGACGTCTCAGATTTTTGAGGTTTTTCTGCCCTTTGGAGTCCAGTCCCAAGAGCAGGCATTTGCTCCAGCCTGTGAACAAGGGCTGGGGATTGTTGTGACCTGTGTGTCTGACTGAATACCACCATAGAGAGTGGTCAGAGAGAGGTGAAGGGGTCACAATCCTGGGAATCCACAGCAGCTCCTTGGTTTTCTGACCTGTTTAGTGTTGAGGTGAAACAGGTGGCTGCTTTGGTAACCTGTTTCTTCAGTGACAAGAACTGAACTGTGACAGACAAGAGCTGTCGTTTACTAAGAAAATTTTCCCTGCTTTTCAAATCCACAGAAATCGAAATGAAAGGACTCATTAAGCTGCTTATTTTAAGATTTATAAATAAATTCAATTTCTGTGTTGGAACAACTACAAAATAATGCTAATTCACAAATAGAAATGGTGAAGATTGTAATGGCGATCACTGTATATTGAGTTGCATTGCTTGTGCACATGTTAATATCAATGATGATTAAATATGAAGAGTGAAGAGAAACTATCCAATTTAATGATTCTTCAGGAAAATAATCATTAACTAGAGCAAGACAGAAATAGACACAAGAGGATTTTTATTTTTAGTTTTTACAAAAATAACTTAAATATCTTTAGCATTTGAAGAAAATTTACAAATATATGATGAACAAAATGTGAAATGCTGTTATGAATGCTGTAAATTGGGCATTCTGAGTGCAACTAATTTAATGAAACTGTTGGTGAGACAGCAGTTGGGTACAGCATTTTGCTTTGCTTTGATACATATAGTTAAATTATATTTTTTCTGCAAGAGTGGGTCTAAGTGCAAATTAGATCTCTTCAGTTACAATTATTTTTATTATTAATAATATTTGTGTAAAAAATGCATATGTAAAATGGAGAATGTTATATGTTTTCTTAGTCATTTCAAATCTATATAAAATTTCCAAAGCCATTTAACACGAGATCCATATGATTGATGGTTCTTCTTGATTTCACCAAAGTATTGTCTATTGTTTTTTTTTAAATAAATGACATTAAACTCTTACTGATCAAGGGAAAAATGCATACTTGGATACCTCATCTTCATTTTTACATTCAGTCAAACAACCTCAAACGTCACTGTCTCCATATTTCTAACAAACACTTGCAGTATCATATCAGAGCCCAGAATATGAAATCTGGAATTCAAACACAGTACGTAAATTGTTTAGCAGTAGCAAGTCAAGAGGGTCAGTAAGTCATGGGCACATTTCAATACCAGATGACTTGAAAAATTGCCTCTTAAGCCTATATCACTTTTGAAATTTATACAAAAAATGTTTTCTTTATATCTTTTTAAAGTGGTAAAAGGAATGATGAAATATTTCTCACTACCTAACAAGCATTTGCACTCCCTTTCCGACTACTGCAGTTTCAGGCTTTTCCATTCCCATTTCTAACAGAAATTGCTTGGTAGTTCTTAACTTCTCTTGTAATAATTCTCTGAAACAGAACCTTAAGAGACTAAGTATACTATAAAATTTCTTGAAAGCATACTATAATTTTCTCAATCTGAATATGTCTTCCTAGAAATTTGCTTTCTCTCAAAAAAAAAACTCTTAGATTTTTTTTCCCCTTTTGGCTATTCTTTTGGCCAACCCTTTTTTTTTTTTTTTTTTCCTCAGGAGGATTTGCTTTTTGCTCCATTTTATCCTCATCACATCTCAGGTACTCTTATTTTCTCTAATCAGTGGAAGAGTCTGTTCTACTGTTAGGCTAATCAGGCTCTTCAGAATTATTCCTTTTAGCCTATGGCAGATCATTCCTTTCCCTAAGATTGAAACTCTTAATTTTAAAGACTTTATTAGTAGGTAATACAGGTGACATGATTTTTCTTTTCATTTTTCAAAATTTGAAAAAAAATGTGTGGGATGGGCAAATTCTCATGCAGATGTTATTACTAGTGGAACAAACAGCAAGTGGAAAACTGGTTGCAGCGCCGTATTGGAGTCTTTTATACTGTGAACAATCATTTGGACTCCACTGAGCACCTCCTGATGTATATATTTTCACCTGTCTATCAGTACTTTCAGCTATGGTTATATGCACCAGTTATGGTGCAGCAAACTGGAATACTGGAATTAACAACAAACCCCTTGAAATAATCGTTCACAGGTACAAATGAAAGAACATTTGCCACAGCTGTCACTGGATATAAACAGTTATTTATCATGGACTGAATACCTAAAATGGTTAATGCTGATCTGACAATTCATATTGAATAACTTTGAGACTTTGCACCATTGAAAATTCCTGATATTGAATAACACTGAAGTCAATAGCACATACGAATATTATCACAGCTCAAAGTTTTTTTTTTTGATAAAAACACAGAACTATCAGTTCAATGTATATGTAGAGGTATTTGAGAGAGGTTTTACATAAAAAAAAGTTCCTTAAGTTACAAACCAGATAATGAAAAGATCTTTTTGACTCTTTTTAAGAGCTTAAAAAAAGAAAAAAAAGAAAAAATAAAAAAAAAAACCTTTCACTTCCAGAAATAGTCTTTCAAACTCAAAAACTGGCCAAAACCTACATGTTCAACAAAGTTTTCTCTCGTAGTGAAACAAAGCTTCCTGACACAGACTCTGCCAGAATAAAAGGCTGTTTAATCTCTGCTGGTTTCTCAAGGGAAGAGAGAGTTTCAACAGGGATTTTGCTCAAGCTGGTTTTTGAAGAAGCTTTAGCTTAACACACACACACTTTTCTAGAAAAAAAAAAAAAAGAGTCATAGTTCATTCAGGTCTAATACAACTGCAATACAGCTGACAGCAAGAAAGTTGGCTAAGTAGTGAGCTGGCATACTGAAATTTGTCAGTTTAATAAAACAGGCAACCCAAACCAGCTCTTTTGTCAAGTTGTCACTGTCTGCATGGTGTCTGTAAGAGCACAGGAGTGGCTGTGCTCCAATCCAAGGTCCAGCCAGGGCAGGACACTGCCTCTGGCACTGCCGGAAGCAGATGCCCGAGAAGGGTAAAGAATAATAATCCCTTCTTTTTTTCTTGGTAGGCAGTGGAAGTTTTGCTTCCACCTGACCTGGGAAGCTAATATTGAAATATTACTTTACCCTATAATTTTTATTAGGTACTGTGCCATTAGGTCATAACCGTCTTTACTGAAAACTGAAGCAAAATATTTCCCTTGCAATACTACTTTTTTATGTGCCAAAAACCTTTTATTATTTGTTTTAATTTTCTATTTATTATGTAAATTAAATCTTTTGTGCATTCTCCTTTTTCAATACTGCCTAATCTCTGACACACAGATCTACCTGTTAATCAAATTTATTTTCATCCTTCTTGGTTTCTCTTCTGACTTTTAATATCCCGTTAAAGGGGCTTAAAATCCAAGAAAATCCTCCCTGACTTTTTCTCCTCCTACCAGGAATAAAAGCTCTAAATAGTATTTTCACTTTTGAATAAAATTAATCCATTCCTGCTATGGATTCTGTCATTAATTCATGTGCTTTTAGCCTCGCCAATTTTTTAGTTTCTCAAGGTTAGCTTTTCTAAAACACCAAGTGTTTTTTTCTGACTAGCAAATTTTATTATTTTTGCAATTCAGTTGGACCTATGTTCATGATTGCATGACCCAAACCTGTTTTCTACCATCTGTGCACTTTTACTAGGTATAAAGTATCCATTTCCCAGAATAATCTCTTATTTTAGATGAACAATATTTGTCATGCCCTAGGACATCCCAGAATGTATCTCAGAAATGTTATTTCCAATTAATGTCTAGTAAATAAAATGTGGAATAAATAGGAGAAGTATGTGATAAACTACAACATAGCTAGAACTTAACAGTTGTGGTAAGATGCTGAACTATAGAAGGAAGAGCAACAACAACAAAAAAAGCTGTGATGGAAAGACTGAAAAAAAAGGCATGGTTTACTAAGACACGTAAAAGACCTTAAGCTACTTAATTTATCCAAAGGGACATTGAAATGTATCTTGATTACTGTGCTTAAGAAGAAGAAATACTTATAGAGGAAATGCTAATTCCCCCCCAAGCCCCACCCACGGGTAGTTAGAGAAATGCATAACAAGAAGCCCTGGCCACATTAGGTGTTAATCACCGAGGCAAACTGATAAAAGGCCACACCCGAAGGACATACCTTTTTGAGAGCATATGTGCATTTCGGAAGGTTCGCTTCAGCAAAAGGACAATGTCCAGGAAATGTAACATCTTGATATGCTAGAGGTCAGATTAGGTGATCTATCTGACCTTATATTCTAATTAACCTATGAAACTCTTTTCCTTCCCTTAAACTCTTTGATGCGTTAAAAGTTTAAGTCCCAATGTTCTCACAGGTGTTTCAAAAACATAGTAAGCATTTTAAAGATTAGCTTTCTACTGGGAACAGCAAGAGAAAGACATGGTTAAAAATCATCTTGCCAAAAGTCTACAGTCTGAAGGTTCCTTTTGGGAATAATGGACCAACTCAACCCTAATTCATAGTGGAATTCTTGCTGATACCCCTGTACAGAAGACAGGTATCAGTATGGAGCAATTCTTCCTGTTTTGCAAAATAATAAAAAAAAAAAAGTTTAGAGGCAGAGAAGGACTGCAACCTGCCTGAATTGCTAATTTTTAACTATATTTGAATTTTAATTTTTTTTGACTTATCATGTGCCCCATTATAGGAAAGAAATTTGGCCCAGTGGGGAAGAAAAAAAAAAAAAAAAAAAAAGATAAATAAGCAGATCCCCTACAGTTGGTCGGTCTTGGTTTCTTTCAGTGACACTTCAAATTTTCAGCCTTTTTCAAGATCAGATCCTTACATTTTATGTTCATCTTTTTGGAAATATCTCTGTAAGTTTAATTAGTCTTTAACTTGAAAATGACAGCAGGGGAGCTATTCTATCTAAAAAATAGAAAACAAGCTTGCATCTGTTTTGCTTTCTAAACTCGCAGTACTCTACGCTTAACAGCAATAAAAATAAATGATGAATTTCATGCCACCACAAAAAGAAAGTGGTTTCAGAGTATGTTAGAAATGAGATATCTTCACCTTCCTAGTAGATACCTTTTTTTTTTTTTTGTAAAATAAATTTTAGTGCAATGAAATGATTAATCCTCACACTACATTTTCTAGTGCTATTGTCATACACTGTATTTGCATGCAGTTTTCTCACCTTTTACATTTTAGGCATAGTCCCTATTTTGCTTCAACATTTCTCCATATGGGCACAATGGGAGGCACATTGACTCAAACAAGATATTCTGTGGTGGTACAGAGTAGGAAGAGAGATGATTTTTAAATGAAAGTTTGTCACAAAAGTCCTCATGAATAAATTCATAAAGTCAGTGTTCACATAGAGTCTCTGACCTTCAAAAAAAAATCTGAATACTGTAGATTAAGAATTCTATGGGCACTTGTGGAAGGAATTTAATTGTGATTCCAAACTTGTGAGGCATATAAGAGAAATAGAAACAATGGATGGAAACATCTCTATGAACTGGAAGCAGATACATATACATGCAACATTTGGCAGTGGATAGCTGATCTGAATGTGTAAGGGAGATAATGAAACCTCCTGCTATTCCATCAAAAAATATGTATCTAAAAAAAAAAAAGAGCATGATCTCAAGGGAATAATAAGCAGCTACCTTTGGCTTGGCATTTTTTGACAAATAAGGGACTGTATTTACACATTCAGGAAAACTGATTAACAAGTTTACATCTGAACACTTATTAATCTGCCTGTATGGAGTATATATGTGTATGTATATGTATGTTTACTCTGTATTATTTTCAGTTCAAAGATGATTGCACTGTTGCTATAGCTCTATAGGAATGTCAATTCATGAAGTACCAGCCTCACTGGAGGCTGCCAATATACACAGAGGAGTCTGGCCAGGTGGCAAAAGCAGCAGCCAGGGCATCTTGGAGGGCAGGGGGCTGCACCATAAAACTTGCCAGGTGCTGCAGCGAGCGGCTGAGGACTGGCCAACATCGGAGAGCAGAAGTAAGGGAAGGGTTAGCTTTAAGTTTGAAACTGGCCAAACTTGTCAGTCTTAACACTGCGGTCTCTGATTGCTCAGTGGATGCTTAATGTGTCACTGATGTGCCTGTAGCTGCAGCAGGGTCTGGGTGTCGCAGCTCTGTGGTACTCCGTAGCCGCCTGTTCCTGCGGGCCTTGCTCCTTAGGTGCTTTGCAGGGGTGGCACACAAGGACCTTGCTTCACTTGCCTGCTGGCAGGACACTGCTCACAGATCAGCCAGAATCGGGAGGCTTCACATCACGCTGCAGAGGCATGAAGGGATCTCCAAGCGAGGCTGTCCTGTCTGTGAAAGGTTTGTTGTCCAGAGGCGCTGCATACATTTATATGAGCTCTTACAGACCATATTCTGCCTGTGGTAACTGTCCCTCTCTCTCTTCTATTTATAGCTTTTCCTTAGCCTTCTTTGGAAAACATATGTGGGTAGATTGTCAACCTTTCCCTTGCGGCTTAAGTTACGACCTTTCTAAAGAGAAATGTGCTGTGGGTGTTGAGAAATTCCTGGGAATTTTGAGGGGAAATCTACAAAGAGCATTTTAGTTTAAATAGCTCTTTAGCACCCTTTCTGGGCAGGGAGGAGAGGAGGGATATCTTCAAGGCTTGGATTTTGCCCTTTCTTTCTCACAGGGTGGTGAAGTAAGAAATAAGAGTTGCCTAAGCAAGCACAGAGAAGGAGGGGCATTTCACGGAACAATTTAGGCATTTGGCTCCACATAGATGCATGGCACTTCATCCACAGGTATTTTTCTTTTTTTTTTTTTATGTCACTCCGCACATTTTGTGACAACTTTGAAAGAAAAGAGTTTTAGAGAAATACTTGCATACTAGAAAACACTATTTTTTTTCTCTCTTTTTTTTTTTTTTTTTTTTTTTAACACAACATGTTTTAAATGCTATGGTGTTTAAAATGCGCCATAAGAACCAAATCTTTATCTCATATCTCATATGTTGTGTGTCTTACCACCTAGGAAAGCAGAAATAAAGCAGAATTATGCAGTTAGAAAATTGCTCATTTCAAAGACCAAATATTTTTAATACTTGAGAATATTGTGTATCTCTGTTCTGCCAGTGCATCAGTATGTGCTCCCCTCCACTGCAGGACACACATGCCTCTGCCTTACGATAACTCTTGCAGCTTATATAAATTATACTACGAATGCCTGCCTTTTAGAAATGGAGATAGCCTAACCTGCATTTTAAATCCAACTTGTAGTTGATAATAGGAGTCTGTAGCTAGTATGGGTGACAGTATTTCCTGTCTGACAGTTTTTATATATCTTCCAAAGTTTAGATCATAAGAACTACTATGCTGGCTAAGACTAAAGAACCACTATCACTGTTCCTTGACTCTGTCAGTGGGGTATTAATAGATTCCCAGCTGTCACTGTTTTCAAAAGAGTTCAACTTTTTGAAAATGCAAATTTGGAGTAACAATGTGGAGAGAATATGTACTTTTAGCATTTTTGCTCATATAGTTAAAGTTTATATGATTATATAGTATAGTTAAAGTTTATATGATTATATAGTATGAAATATATAAAAAGCTTTACAGAACCTCATGTGCTCATGAATGAGGTTCCCAAATAGTGTAAAATTGGATTGTCATTAATGAGATGCTAAAAAGGCGCTACATTTTTATCTTAACTTCTCGATTCTCTTTTTCTATTCACATGTACTTAAACAATTTGGCTGAAACAATCACGGCTAAATTTTAGTTTTGTAAAGTAAAAATATATTTGTGGAGTTTTGTGGGAAATTGCCTTTAGAAATACATTAAATATTGCACAAAATGTGAAGAGTGTATATATGATTCGTCTTTTTGTAAGAAAATGCAAAATCATATACATTCAAGAATTTGTAAACTATGCAGCATAAATTGCAGAAATTTAAATGATTGGCTTATTGCATTTTTAGATCACATCCAAAGAAAACAGATATTCTAAATAATTAATTTATATTGAAATCAGATGGTCTTTCTTTCAGAACTAGTACCTGATGCAGGAGGAGATTCTCATTTGGTTTTGATTTTTTAGAGCATGTGGTAGGTATATTCTTTATTATACCTATATCATACATTTTTAATTTTAGTCTTTCGCTCTTAAAAATGATTCAGGTGATGCTTCCCGATATGCATTTGTTTTGCTGCTTTTGTCAGTTTTTGTGCTGCTGCTGACCCAAAGATGCAAGAAAAGATTTGACCTATCTTCACCAGGTCTAAATACTCAGGTTCAACAGTTTTTGTTGATTGGCTGTGGGGAAAATTGTTACCTACTGGACTCAGACTGTAGTGCTAAAAATTGCTGTCTGCAATACCGCTGCTTTACTGAGAGAGCCACTGAAAGCAGGTGGTACCCACGAGGTGTGCAAACAACTGGAGTTAGAAGCTGAAGGCAGAGAGATTTACAAAGAAGCAGATCATGGGCGTGCATATTCTGCAATAGTTCTTCTGTACATTGAAGCTGTACATTATACAGCTGGGTCTAGGAAAATGGTCCAGATCCCTGCACCCAGATGACCGCTCTGGGAGAAGGTTTTCATCTAGAACCAGCCAGAGTCTAAAATAATAGGCCTGCAGTGAGTACTCAAGTGAGGAGGGAGGCTGCAGATATGTCAGGCCTTTGTGACTCTTTCTTGTGATAATAAGAATTTTTCCACGGTGAGTTTTGCCATCTTAGTCTGCAGCCACTTGCAGATTTTAAACTGGACAACTAAGAGCTGTAGAGTGGAAATCCTGTAGGAGTTAAACCATCCCCATGAAGGGATGATGACCATCTCTAGGTATGTCAAGGGAAAGAAGGTGATCAGAAGTAGTCAGCATGGATTTACCAAGGGGAAGTTGTGTCTGACAAACCTGATTGATAGCCTTCTATGCTGAGGTGACCGGCTGGATGGACGACTTCAGCAAGGCTTTTGACACAGTCTCCCATAACATCTTGACGACACCAACCTGGGAACAGTGGCCGACGCTCCCAAGGGTTGCACTGCCATTCAGAGAGACCTAGACAGGTTGGAGAGCTGGGCAGAGAGGAACCTTATGAGGTTCAACAGAGACAAGTGTAGGATCCTGCACCTGGGGAGGAGTAACCCCAGGCACCAGTACAGATTAGGGATTGACCTGCTGGAAAGCAGTTCTGTGGAAGGATTTGGGAGTCCTGGTTGACAACAAGTTAACCATGAGTCAGCAATGTGCCCTCGTGGCCAAGAAGGCCAATGGGATCCTGGCTGCATCAGGAGGAGCATTGCCAGCAGGTCGAGAGAGTAGATCCTGCCCCTCTACTCAGCTCTGGTGAGGCCACACCTGGAGTATTGGCTGCAGTTCTGGGCTCCCCAGTACAGGAAGGACATGGAGCTTCTAGAGAGGGTCCAGCGGAGAGCCACGAGGATGATTAAGGGACTGGAGCATCTGTCTTATGAGGATAGGCTAAACGAGCTGGGCCTGTTTCTTCTGGAGAAGAGAAGGCTGAGAGGAGATTTGATCAACATATTCAAGCACCTGAGGGGTGATTGTAGGGAGGATGGGGCGATTGTAGGGAGGATGGGGCCAGGCTCTTCCCTGTGGTGGCCGGTGACAGGATGAGCGGTAATGGGTGTAAGTTGCAACACAGGAAGTTCCACCTCCTAGGGTGGTGATCTGCAGTGCAGAGTCTAGTTGGAGACCTGTAGCTAGCAATGCCCCCCCAGGTCAGTCCTTGGTCCAGTCCTGTTCAATTTATTCATCAATGACCTGGATGAAGGGACAGAGTGCTGCCTCAGCAAGTTTGCCAATGATACCAAACTGGGAGGAGGAGCTGATACCCCAGAGGGCTGCGCTGCCATCCAAAGGGATCTGGACAGACTGGATAACTGGGCTGTGAGAAATCTTATGAAATTCAACAAAGACAAGTGCAAGGTCCTGCACTTAGGGAGGAATAACCTCAGACAGCAGTACAGGCTGGGGACCGACCTTCTGGAGAGCAGCTCTGCAGAGAGGGACCTGGGTGTCATGATGGACGACAAGTTGACCATGAGGCAGCAGTGTGCCCTTGTGGCCGGCCAATGCGACCCTGGGGTGCATTAAGAAGAGCGTCTCCAGCAGGTCGAGGGAGGTGATCCTGCCCCTCTACTCAGCCCTGGTGAGGCCACATCTCCAGGGCTGAGGGTGTCCAGTTCTGGGCTGCAGAGTGCAAGAGGGATGTGGAGCTGCTGGAGAGAGTCCAGCACAGGGTCACAAGGATGATGAGGGGCCTGGAACATCTGCCCTATGAGGAGAGGCTGAGGGAACTGGGCCTGTTCAGCCTGGAGAAGAGAAGGCTGAGAAGGGACCTGATCAATGAAGAGAATGGTGATGGCCTCTTTTCAGTGGTGGCCACTGACAGAACAAGAGGAAATGGCCCCAAACTTAAGCATCAAAAGTTCCACAGGAACTTTAGGAAAAAATTCTTAACAGTGAGGGTGACAGAGCACTGGGACAGGTTGCCGAGAGAGGTTGTTCAGTCTCCTTCTCTGGAGGTCTTTAAAACCCGCTTGGACGCAGTCCTGTGTCACATGCTCTAGGAGACCCTGCATGTACGGGGAAATTGGTCTAGATGATCTCTAGAGGTCCCTTCCAACCTTAAACATTCTGTGATTCTGTGATTCTATGATGATGATGATGATGAGTCATGAAAATATCAGGATCCTATGAGATCCTGTGTACCATTGTATCTTCATACAGGTAAGACAGATTTATTACCTAGAAGAGGGGCTCTTTCTCTCTTTCTTGCCAGATAGGAACAGAAGGCCTGAGTGTGCCATGAATTTTGCTGAAACATGGAAAAATCTCGGACAGTAAAAGAGGTGATAGGCTCAGGAATATGAGTTGCCATGAGGTAGCAAGCTAGTTAACTTAAATATAGCAAGTATACCTTGATAAAATCTTAAATGTTATTAATTCCACTTGTAGCATTGAACTTAAAAATGAAAACTACTTTTTCTTTAAAATATCTGTGGAAACCAAGTGTCTATATTTGCTAATTTTGAGTATTGACACTGAAACTGTCCTCATCAAATTGGAATTGCTGCTAAAAGATAGTCTGCTTGCAGAGAAACCTATGACAATTCCCATTTAAAAATGTAAGGCACAGCTAAGACTCTCACCTTCTGCAATAAAGAAATAAGACAATTAATACATCATCATCTATGCATTTAATTCTGTCATGATTATGCTCTTTGTGAACATTCATATGTTTAATCTTAATGTCTCCCTAAAAGTTAAAATGTATGGAGATAACAGTACTCCGTTATACAAGTGAAAATTGGAAGCACAAAAAGACTAAGAACATTTTCAAATGCAAAGCAATGACTTCTACTGGAACTTAAGAAGTATTTGGAAATGCAATGTCAAAGAGTTTCTTTCAAGTGTGCACATGGCGGGGAAGTGATGGACATGACAAACATGAGTGGGAAGTACTGTCTGAGAAACTGCTTTTGGTCTCTCCAGAACTACTTCACGTTGCTCAGTCCATGTCTGGGGGCCAGCACCAAAAATCCTAAATGCACTGGTCTTTAAAATAGAATTTGACTCAACAGCCTGAAAAGAGATTTGTATTCCTGTGTAGTTTCAGTCGAGGAAGTGCTACTTGGGATTAAGCAGTGTGTACTCCTTGTGGTGGAATGGAAAAATACTGCTCCCATGCGGCAATTTAAACAGCTCTGTAGGCAAATTTTTCACCTGCATCAAGTTGGCAGAAGAGAGTATCAGACTCTGGTACTCTCTTATTTATTCTGCAACACCACAGCTGTGAGAAGAGTGAGGGTTAGATGCAGATTCATTCCTCAGGGATACCTGATCTGACTTCCTAGTGATTCCAAGGCCTTTCTCTTTACGGTGTGCTTGGTTTATTGTCAGGTTACAGAGCATTTGAATATTGAAGAAGTGAACCGTGTGAAGATGCCTGCTCCTGTTAAATTATTGGAGCCTCCACATAATCAGCCACAGCCTGATTTTGAACAGCCATCTCAGGAAGGGGCAGGAGAAAGCAAACAACCAGAGCTCAAATATAAGCTATTCTCTGTGGCTAATGAAGATCACCTTCAAGAGAAAGGTAAGAAGCTATAAGAGATGGGAAAACATAGAATTAATTGTGTATATGAGAATATATACAAAATGATAACTGTTGAGAAAGCAGGAAATGCTTTAGTATATGATTTAGCAGTAATATAGCCTGATCAGTTGGTTTATTTGACCTTCCTGCCCCTGGCTGTTTTTAATGATTTAGTTTTGATGTCTAAAGCAACAAATCCACCATCATACTTGGCACCTCACTAAAGAGAATCATGAAAACAGGAACTATAGAATCAGGTTTCCCTCTTGGCCTTCAAAGTGAGATGCTCATGTTTTAACTGAGGGAGATAAAGGAGGGAAGCTTGCATTATTCTGGGGATTTTAGTACATAAGTTAAAAAATATTGTTTTTTACCCATTTATGTTTGTCCCCAAGTGCTCCGAAGCAAGATTTCTTTCAGGATTTTTTAGAGGACAGACCAGATGGTTGTAACTCACTGATTATTAAAGGGTAGAAGTAGTAAACCATCTGGCTTTACTACACACCTAAGTTATATACTATTAGTTGAACCCAAGCATATTATTTGATTTGGATTAAGCCTTCTAGCCCATCCTTTGCAAGAGGTCAAATGTTCATAATGTTCACTTGTGACTTAAAAACTCGTTGAGGATTCCAGTTTTTTTTTTTTTTTGATTACAGCATCAAACTTGCAGACAGTAGTAGAAAATAGTATTGATGATGCAGGAAACATCAAGCGTGATGCATTTCTACCCTGTTTGTAGTAATAAAACACAATGACAACCCTGATCTTGGTGTTGCACAGCTTGGATTTTGTTCAGACTGCAATATATATGCTCATGTTTAAATTGCTGCTACAGGAGGGATGGTTAAGTTACTCAGCAGCTAGTTTGTGCCTTTCCAAAACCTTTAATGGCTCCTCTTGTTTCTCCTGTGCTCACAATAATACTCAGGTCTCTGTTCCCTTGTATTTTCTTTCACAGGAACTGTAATTTTTATTGTTATCCTTCAGGTGACGAAACTTAATTTTTTATTACACTATTACACTAAATGCAAATGTGTGTCTTAATAGTGTGACTGATTAGAGCTCTTAACTTCAATGTACAGGTACTAAAGAATTGCCTGTTGTTTATTAATGGGAGCATATGACTTTTTTTTTCTACTCACAGTAGTTAGTAAACTTGAGGAAGAAACAGAGAATCATGAAGAGGAAGGTCCTGGATATGCAGAAGTGCACAAGGTATCATCAGGATATCAAAGTGAAGGCATCTTCCAAAATGGTGACCTAGCTTGTCAGAAGGCTGAAATGTCTCAAAATGCCAATTTAGAAACACCCTCTGAGAACAAACAGACAGAGGTCTCCAGGAAGAGATGCTGTAACATGAAAGACTTACGAGATGTTGCAGTCTCAGAGAGAACTTCACCAGGGCAGAGTCCTTTCCAGTGCAGTGTGTGCAGCAAGAGCTTCAGCCGCAGCTCCAACCTCCTCCAGCATCAGCGCGTCCATACAACGAAGAAGACTTACAAGTGTCTAGAGTGTGGAAAGAGCTTCAGCCGCAACTCTGCTCTGAGCCAGCACCGCGAGGTGCACCGTGGAGAGCGCATATTTCAGTGCATGGACTGTGGGGACCATTTCACCCGCAGCTCCAGCCTCACTCTCCATCAGAAAACTCACCAGGGGGAGAAACCTCATGTGTGCAAACAATGTGGGAAGCATTTCCGCTGTCTTCTGGAGCTGATGTCTCACCAACAGCTACACAGCTGACCTCAGGGTGGTCCCTTGGGCTACTGCAAACTGGAACCACTGGGCATAAGGAAGGGGCAGTGCCTCTGTAGAACCCTAAAAGATTTTATTCATCTGGTCAGCCTAGAAGACAGCGGCAGGTCATGCTCAAAAGTGGCAAAGCAGAGAGGCAGCCCCTAATCCAAAGAGCCTGATTGACTGAGTAGGTCAGCCAGTTTCACTTAGAGATTCCAGTGGATGAGGAATGAATTCCCCTTTCTCCTAACACATAAGCTTCTGCTGGGGTGGAAGTAGCAGTTGGTTTTTATTTAAAAGACAGTATTTGAGAGAGAAATAGCATATATTACAAGCTGAAGAGACATCTAAGAGCTTGACTGATTCCATTTCAACTCAGAATTCAGCTACAGGATGCTTTTGTGCTAAATACTTTGTCTCCCTACGTCTTTATGGATGATAGCTTAAAAAAAATAAAATTCTAAATTCAGTTTCTCAGTATATTTGAGTATGGACTAATATGTGACAAGATAACACACTAAATGGAGAAAGATGAGCTCAGTAGTTTCATGAGCAATCTTTTTTTGAAAGCCTGAATGGCTCTGTTTTTGCTTTTGGAGGGAAGATTTCCAAAAAACTTCTGGGGTTTAGAAGTCCTTTCACCTTTTAATAGAATTTGAGTTCCTAAATTCATAAAGGCACTTCTGATTCGCCCTATTGCAACCATTTAGGATTTCTGAAAATCAGATGCCAAATGGAACCATTCTTTCCTGTTCAGTACTAATATCTCTAAGTCCTTGGCATAAGCAGAAGGATTGGTTCCTTTTAGAGGTTCCACTAGATATCTTTGATTCTCAGGTTGCCTCAATAATATCTAACCAAGGAGAAAAGAATGGCTTGGAAATTGGACCTAAATCTCAAGACATGAGACCAGCGTCTTTCCTGTTATGGTACACACATTTTCAGAAAGAAAAACATTGGAGAAATTGTACTTTCTATCATCCAAGTAATTTTTTAGATATTTTCTTTCTTACAGTATGTTATTGGTAGCTGCGGAAAGAGCAGCAAGCGGTTCACTCCTTTTCTTAAGAGAATGTTCTTAAATCTTCCCAGCAGACACTGAAGATAAACTAATCTCAAAATGGAAACTAACTTAAAAAGTTAGTTATGTTATATGTTACTAAAACTGGAACTACTAGTGTTTTCTGAGAGTTAAGAATGGTTTTCTATGTTTTTGTATGAATTCCATACTTTACAATGTGCTCTGTTAGGGCACATATTAAAATTGCAGAAATGTGAGTTGTACTGGAGCTCTGGACAGCTCTGAATGGTGTCAGAATAAAGGGACACTTGCCTAGCAATGTCTCCCTCACCTCTGGTGCCAAGTAGATGTCTGCTAGTGCTACAGGTAACATATTATTCCTTCCAACCCTTGCCATGAAAATGCCCATCTGAACTTCTGATTTGGAACCCTTCCAGAGTTAGGCAACCTGCCTCTCCTCTTAATAAATTTACCTCCCAAACCTTAGACTGGCTTTAGGTGTGCACTTTTGGTCACAAATATCTCTCAGGATGGAGAATTAGAAAGATCATGGAAAAGATAATAATTCTAAATTTTACCAAATTTAAATAGGGTTCAGTGCCTAAAGCTGAAGGGTCTAAAAGGCAAGGGCAAACTAAGTAGTCACTCATTCAGTTTAGCAAACTTCTCACTCCATGGAAGGCATTTCTGATGTTTTCAAATGAGAATGTGGTGCACCAAACTTTTCCAAGTATAACAATCCTTGAATATTCTTTTAACTTTTAAGCATACTGAAAGAATTTTTAAAAGAGTCCATAGCATGGGGCATGTTGATTATAAGAGGATTGGAATCCTGGTATTCAGTGCATACTGTTTGTGTAAACAGTGCTCCTCGTTTAATGTGTAATGTGTAAATGTGTAAACACCCTTTTTCAAGTGGGCCTATGAAAGGAGTTGTTTTCACAAACACAACACTCCTAGGTTTTTATCTCATCTGGAAAAGGAATATCCTTTTGCCTTTGTCTCCTTAGTGATCTCCCTTCTCTGTCTCTTGCATTCCTGACTCCTGAGGAATTCCATCCCATTTCTAATCCTATGGCCAAGTGATCCAGTCAGATGGCAACCACAGTTTTTTTTCTCCTCCCTGAGTAAAACAAAGACCTGAACACATAGGCAAGAAAATCTCTGCTGTCTTCAGTTCTGCCCAGATGACTGAATGGTCAGCAGCAGAGTAAGGGTCACCCCACTTCCACTGTTCTAGACTGAAACATTCTCCATATGGATGAACCATGCATGAACTTAGGTTCTAAAAAAGTGTTCACCCTTTATAAAAACCCTCATTATCTCCCAGCCTTTTATATAAGAAAGCATCCGATAACCTTAAGCATGGAAGAGATGCTCTTTGTGTTGCCTTTAACAAAGAAAACTATAACCAAAGTGAAAGTTAGTATATAATACAAAAAAAAACCACACATGAAAAAAAACATAGATCTTTCATTGTAGCTCTTTCAGGGTTAAAAGATTGTCCTATCTTTTTTTTTCTTTTCTCTACCAAAATATTTTAAAGTATGACTACCTTTTTTGCTACTTTTGCTTCTACATGTGTACATTTTTGCTTCTCTAAACCCTACTTATTAAATTAGCGTATTTCAGAAAATGAATCCATAAGGTAGACTTACTCAGTCAGCCTGATTTCTTGAATTACTTTCTTACCTATGAAAATGCAATTATCACTTTTTATTGCTCTTAATTAAATGACAAAAGTGTTTAATAAATTAAGTAACTTCAGCTCATATTGCCTTTTGATGTACAAGCTTACCTCTCATTAACATTAATAAAGTTTTTGCTTCCAGTATTGAAGAAAGAAATTTCCCTTTTCTATCTCTATATTATAGATGAGATCCTAATATGATATAAAGCTTTCAGGTGGTTGAAGAATTTTTGAAATCATCTTTTTTAGATTTTGAGATCAAATATATTGACCTAAGTACACAGGCACTAGAACTGAACTTATGGGGAAAATCTGTTTACTAGAATTACCTTTTTGGAGGGTTAAATTCTTGGTGAGAATAAGTGTTATGTGAGGTCAGTGACCTCACTAACACCTTGGTGAGATCAGTGTCAGGTAAAAAGTCATAAGAAGTCGTAGCCACAGAGTGGTGGCTTAGCCCCACTCTGGAAAATGTAGGAAAATGTAAACGGCTGCTCCCAGCTAACAGCCCAGTTGCTTGGCAGGACCTCACCAACATCTCCCTTGTTCTGGCTTTTACAGCTTAGTAGAATCTGAGAAGTGAGTGACAAGCTCTTTCTTTACACATAAATTACTGCTAATCACCTTGTTAATTTTATATGCCTGCTTCAAATTTTAGTGAGGTCTTAGTTATATAGTATTCATATGAATGTACCAATTGCAGTTTTTTGTTTGTTTGTTGGCTTTACTGAACTCCTTCATCTTGTTTGATTTGAGTGAGTGAATTCGAAATTCACAAAATATTGAATAGTTGCCTACTTTTAAGTGTTGGAAAAAGAAGGGAAAGAAATGAAATAATTATGTAAAAATGTATAAAAACAAGGACCCTAATAAAAAGAGATAATTAAAAAGAAAAAAAGAAACCAAAAGACTAAGAAAAGAGAAGCAAATTGAACCCCTCTCCGGATAAACTGAATATGATTTTCTTCTCATTTACATTAATGGAAATCTCATGGGACTTCAATGGATATACATATTTATCAGTGATTTTGAGTATTTGTGTGTAGCACACACCCTGTGCAGCAGATCTGAGACGTGAGCTGTCCTGTTTGGGTCACAGGAGAAGAGAACCTATTTAAATCCTGTATATGCAATCACTCATGAATGATTGGGTCCTTAGAGGAAGGAGAAGGAATGCTGACTTCCAGTTTTATAAAATCAAAGTGAGAGTATCTCTTTTCTGTTTTATTTTAAATAACATTTACGTAGTCTATTAAAAGAAGAGAAAATAATGGCTGAATGGTTGCATAGTTATTAGTGTTTACTTACTTACACTAACTACTTATGCAAATACGTTTTTAGAGTTTAGAAGTTATGGTTGCAGTTGAAATCTTGCAAGGCAAAACCAGCATGCCAAGAATAAGAACCAAAAATCTCACCTCAGTTTGAATTTTGTTGCAGTAACTTTCATCAGACTTCAGCCTGGTAAAAAATAAAACAAAACAAACAATCTGTTTTGTTTTGTGAGCCTTCACATTGACTATATTCTTTGTGCCAGAGGTACCCTCTTCTACTGCCTACTGATTCAGAAACTGCCCCATTTTCCCTAATATTAATAATACGGAGAAGAGAAATATTAAATATGTTGGATGGTTCTGCATATCTTATAGAATCATTACATTTGGAAAACAGCCTTAAGATCAATCCAACTGTAAAGCCTTCAACACCATGCCTGTTAAACCATGTCCCTAAGTGTCTCATCTACACATTTCTTGAACACTGCCAGGGACAGTGACTCCACCAGTTCCCTAGCCAATCTGTTCCAATGCTTTACCACTCTTTCCATGCAGAAATTCTCCCTAATGTCTAACCTGAACCTCCTCTGGTGCAACTTGAAGTTATTTCTTCTTGTCCTGTCTGTAGTTATTCCAGAGAAGTGCTTGACTCCCAGCTCATTAGAACCTCCTTTCAGGTAGTTGTAGAGTACTCCCCTGCATCTCCTTCAGACTAAATAACCTCCCTCAGTTGCTCCTCATCAGGTCTGTGATCCAGACCTTTTACGATCTTCTTTACCTTTCTTTTGACATGCTCCAGCACCTCCATGTCCTTGTAGCGAGGGGCCCAAACCTGAACACAGTATTCGAGGTGTTATAAACGGACAAATCCTCTGAGCCAATTGATTTGCCAGTATGCTTTATTGTAAATAGCAAGCAAGCAGCGCTGGGCGGCCGGGGAGTCTCTGCTCTGCCAACGGCACGCCCCGTAGCCCGTGGAAGCACCTTTTTTATCCCTTTCTTATCTCTGTTTCTCGAAAGTTCCTTCTTTTCTGTGCATGTCTTTCCCGAAAGTCCTTCCTTTTCTGCGCATGTCCTTCCTTGTTGCTAGGGGGTCTTTTAAACCCCCCTGGTGGTCTTCTTGATGAAGGCTCCTCTTCTTCCTTGGTGAACTTTTCCCTTCAGTGAACCTTTCCCTTCTTAAAGTTAACGGGCATGCGCTTTTTGAGTCCCGTTGTTTTCGTTTCCGACAGTTTGCTTACAGAACTTTTTGTACTCCCTCACATTTGCTCATTAACACAAACCACTTTTTCATGGATTACATTCCTGTTTATCACAGAGGTATGGTCAAAACAGTGCCAAGTACAGGGGGCCAATCATTTAGAATCATAGAATCATAGAATGATTAAGGTTGGAAGGGACCTCTAGAGATTGTCAAGTCCAACTCCCCTGCACATGCAGGGTCTCCTAGAGCATGTGGCACAGAACCGCATCCAAGCACGTTTTAAAGATCTCCAGAGAAGGAGACTCCACAACATCTCCAGGCAGCCTGTTCCAGGGCTCTGTCATCCTCATTGTCAAGAAATTTTTCCTTAAGTTCCTGTGGAACTTTTGATGCTTTAGCTTCTGGTAATTTCCTCTAGACTCATCAGTGGCCACCACCGAAAAGAGGCCAGCCCCATCCTCCTCACTGCCTCCCTTGAGGTACTTATAGACACGGATCAGGTCCTCTCTCAGCCTTCTCCAGGCTGAACAGGCCCAGCTCCCTCAGCCTCTCCTCATAGGGCAGATGTTCCAGGCCCCTGATTATCCTTGTGGCCCTGCGCTGCACTCTCTCCAGCAGCTCCACATCCCTCTTGTATTGGGGGGTCCAGAACTGAACACAATAGTCCAGATGTGGCCTCATCAGGGCTGAGTAGAGGGGCAGGATCACCTCCCTCGACCTGCTGAAGACGCTCTTCTTAATGCACCCCAAGGTCCCATTGGCCTTCTTGGCCACAAGGGCACACTGCTGCCTCATGGTCAACCTGACATCCACCATGACACCCAGGTCCCTCTCTGCAGAGCTGCTCTCCAGAAGGTCGGTCCCCAGCCTGTACCTGTCTGAGGTTATTCCTCCCTAAGTGCAGGACCTTGCACTTGTCTTTGTTGAATTTCATAAGATTTCTCATTGCCCAGTTGTCCAGCCTGTCCAGGTCCCTCTGGATGACAGCACAGCCCTCTGGGGTATCAGCTCCTCCTCCCAGTTTGGTATCATTGGCAAACTTGCTGAGGCAGCACTCTGTGCCTTCATCCAGTTCATTGATGAATAAATTGAACAGGACTGGACCAAGGACTGACCTGGGGGGGCATTGCTAGCTACAGGTCTCCAACTAGACTCTGTGCCACTGATCACCATCCTCTGAGCTCTGCCATCCAGCCAATCTACCTCACTGTCCACTCATCTATTCCACGCTTCCGGAGCTTGCCCAGGAGGATGTTGTGAGGAACAGTGTCAAAAGCCTTGGTGAAGTCGAGATAGATGACATCTGCTGCTCTCCCCTCATCTATCCAGCTAGTCATTCTATCATAGAAAGCTATCAGGTTAGTCAATTTTTTTTTCCCCCTGCTGAACCTATGCTGACTACTCCTGAGCACCTTCTTGTCCTCCAAGGACCTTCTTGTCCTCCATTACTGCCTACCTGGTCCTGCTGGCTATGCTGTTCCTCATACAGGCCAGGACGCTGTTGGCCTTCTTTGCCACCTAAGCCCGCTGCTGGCTCATGTTCAGCCGGCTGTTGGCCAGCACTCCCAGACCCTTTTCCACCGTGCAGCTTTCCGGGCACACTGCCCCAAGCCTGTAGTGCTGCATGGGGTTGTTGTGACCAAAGTGCAGGATCCAGCTCTTGGCCCTGTTGAACCTCATACAGTTGGTCTCAGCCCATTGATTCTGGATCCCTCTGTAGAGCCTTTCTACCCTCATGCAGATCAACTCTTCCTCCCAGCTTGGTGTGGTCTGCAAACTTGCTGAGAATACACTCAATCCCTTCATCCAGATCACTGATAAGGATATTAAAGAGGACCAGCCACAATGCTGACCCCTGGTGAACACTGCTTGTGACCAGTTGCCAGCTGGATTTAACTCTATTCACTACCACTCTCTGGGCCTGGCCATCCTGCCAGTCTTTCACCTAGGGAAGAGTACATTCATCTAAGCCATGAGCTGCCAGCTTCTCCAGGAGAAGGCAGTCGGAGACTATGCCAAGGGTCCTACTGAAGTCTAAGCAGACCAAATCCACAGCATTTTCTTCATCCACTGGATGGGTCACCTGGTCATAAAAGGAGATCAGGCTGGTGAGGCAGCGTCCACCTTTCAAGAACTTAGGTTGTCTGGGCCTGGTCCCCTGGTTGTCACACACATGCTGTGTGATCACCCTCAAGATGATCTGCTCCATAGCTTTTCCTGATACTGAGGTCAAGCTGACAGGCCTGTAGTTCCCCAGATCCTCCGTACAACTCTTCTTGTCGATAGGTGTCACGCTGGAAAGTTTCCAGTAATCTGGGATCCTCCGCTCTTCACCAGGACTGCTAATAGATGATGGAGAGCAGCTTGGGAAGCACTTCCACCAGTTCTCTCAGAACCCTCAGGTAGATCCCATCTGGCCCTAAAGACTTGTGAGTGTCCAAGTGGAGTAGCAGGTCACTGTTTCATCCTGGATTGTGGGGGGTTTATTCTACACTCTATAGGTGTCTTCCAGCTCAGGGGGGCAAGTACTTTGAGGATAACTTATCTAAGTGTTAAAGACTGAGTCATAGAAGGTATTAAGTACTTTGACCTTACCCTCATCCTTGATGACAATGGTCTCCTTCGCATACAATAAAGGATGGAGATTCTCCTTGACTTTCCTCTTCTCATTAATGTATTTGTAGAAGAAAATAAAAGTTGTCTTTTACAGTGCTGGCCAGATTGAGGTCCATCTGAGCTTTCATCTTTCTAATTTCCTCCCTACATATGCTAGCAACTTCCTTGTACTCTGCCTGGGTTGTCTGCCCCTTCTTCCAAAGGTGGTAAATTCCCTTTTTTTTCCTGGAGTCTTAGCGATAGTTCACTATTCAGCCAGGCCCGTCTTCTTCCCCTTTGGCTCATCTTTCAGCACACAGGGATAACCTGCTCTTGCACTATATCTTTACACAAGTAATTTGAAGGTACCTGTTGCTCAGCAGTAATATTGATTGAATTTGGCCATCAGATTATTCTTGAATTAAAGTGCTTTTAAATTGCAACATAATTATCAATATTTTTCTCTGAACTTTCTTTAAATGTGATTTGTTACCACTAGAACGAAGTTTTTTTTATGCATTAATCTTAAAAATGAAACTTATATTTTAATTTATTTCTAATATGTAATCTATACTAAGAAAGATTTTTTTTTGTAAATGGATGGCTGCTAAAGGAGCTTGAATTTTATAATAATTCATAAGAAATTAGTAAGCACTCATAATGAATAAACTTAGGGACAGTTTAATGACTATTCATCAGCGGTTCATGCACAACAAATCCAAATGTTTATCAAAGATGTTCATAAACACAATGCACAAGCAGCTTTAATGAACTGATAAAGAACTTTAATGAACATTCATTATGAATTTCCCTTTGCTGAGAATGACATCCTCAGAGGAGGTCTAACACTTCAAATTACTTTCCTTTTAAATAAAAGAATGTTTCAAAAATCACAGTACTTTTAGGATATGGCTGAAAATAAGATGTGTAATAAAATTTTTATTGAGCTTGGGGGTAAGTTGTGATAGAGTTTAAGAATACCTGCTCTGTCATGATGCAGGGTGAGTCCAGCTCTGAAGACCAGCTTACTAGTTAATTATACTGTATGGATTGGTACTTGGGGATTAGACTGTCAATTTTTTGATTTATTTTCTACAAAATATAGAAGAATAGAAATGCAGAGATGCGTTCAAAGAGGCTTTTGAAGAAGAGTTGGAACATTAAGCAGAAGGAATAAAGTAAAAAAAAAAGTAGAGACGTGGGAAAGGGGAGTATTATTTAACATCACATAGAGAGAAGCAGATTACTTCTAGATTTGCTGTTGGATAGTAAGGGATAACATCAAAGAAGTAAGTTCAAAATGGAATCACACATACATTAACAAAAGGTCCGCCAACAGAGGTTAAGAAACCACATATGCAGGAACATCCTCTATAACATCCTAAATGTGGGATACTCAGAAGATATGGCGACACGGGAATGTTGCACAGATAGAAGTCAGGTTCTTTTGCTATCCTTACATGGAATATGCAGCTACTGCTCTCAGAGTCAGAGTAAACGTATTGACTTAAGCCAGTAAAGCATTGGGAATTTGGGAGATTTGTGAAGGATATTAGAACATGTCTGAAGTCGTTGTTGTCACGCCCTACATAATGCTGGATGGATAATTTGTGTTGACACACATCTTTTAGAAACTTGTATTAATTTATTCCACATTTTACATCGTTTGGATAATAGACTAGATAAGTTCAGTAACTTTTTATAGCATTTAGCAAGTGCAACTTAAAATTTGAAATTAATTTTGAACTTTCAGTTCTAGTTATTCACATCCTCCCTGTAATAAAAACCTCTGCTGCTGGGTTTTCGGAATTTACCTCTGTGTTGACAGAAGTACAAATAAAGGCATAATCACATCCACAAAAGACCCAGTTGGTCTTGTGAATGTAATATAAATTATGCCTATTTAACAAAATAGAATTAACATGCCCTTGGAAAACTGAATCCATTATGTCTATAAACACCTTCCAGTTCATACTTTCCTTTAAAAGAAAAAAATAGCACATTAATAAACAATGCCCTCACCACTACCAAGTTTTTGCTGGTGTTACTGGATAGGTATTGGAGTGCTGCTCTGCTTCATAATTTTAGAAGAATTTACTTATCAATATGCATTTCCTGAAAGTTCTCTTCAATAAGCATATGATGGTTGTGATATATCCACAAAGACATTTCAGAGAAACAAGCCTGGGCAGCTGCAGAACGCTACAGGGGAGATGGAACTTGTCGAGGTGGGACTGAGGAACAGCCTCAGGATGCTAGTGCTAGGTTTGAGAGTGGTATGAAGAAAAGTGCTTTCTTGTTTACTTGCATACTGCATCTGCTGCTGTGTTCATTCAGAATCCAAATGCAGAACAACAGATCAGAGCAGTTCTGTGTATGTTCCTTTGATATCAGAAAGAAAAAAAAATCATGAGAGGAATTTCTGTGCTTTAAATTCCACCTTAAACGGTGTAGTTTATAACTCTAGTGAAAAAACTGTATTCCTTCTCACCCATTACTAAAACTGAATCTTAAGTCCTCCAAATTAAAGTCATAGTTTCAGGAAAACAGCTTAACACTTTATCATATTATGATTTTGGTTATGGGTGTGTCTTAAAAAAATCCTTGTAGTTCAAAGTTATATACTATTCACACTGATTGTCATTTCACTGTTGAGAAATGACTTTACATGTGTAATATTTTATTCAAATTGCATTCATAATCTAAAGTAGAAAGTGTGTAATTATTTATTATTTAGCATGAGTTCATTTTCATTGATGGTGCAGTGAAAAGTAGACTAATCTCTGTTCACATCCATAAATTACAGTTATGGGTTCCATATTATTTCCAGTAACTGACTAAAGTTTCACCAACACAATGATGAAGGAATAGATGAAAGATACTTTAGCTATACCCTGGTTCCTTTTCACAGCAAGTTAAAACCATATGCAGAGCATATTAATCACAGTTTCATTGCAAAAGCATAGGAGGTGAACTGGATAAAATCACATTTATCTGCTGAAGAACTGGAGGAACAAAACATTTTCCCTTCAATGGGGGTATACTTTATCTCTAATTCATAGTTATTGGAATAAGATGAAAGCAGTACTAATCACCGCACTGAATTTGCTTTGCATACAAAGTAACTAAGTTGCTTCTGGTTTTACTACTACTAAGAACTCAGTAGATACTCATAAAACTTGTTATGCTTAAAAAAGAAATATGATATCTCTAAAGCCAAGAATTTATTACTAGTGTAATTGGAATCTTAATGGTATAATCAAAGAATCATTATTAGTCTGCATCTACTTATTACAGAGAGAAAAAGAAAAAAAAATGTTACCATAAAGAAAATGTCTCAATAATAATAATAATAATAATACAGTTAAAACTGTCTAATGACCATATCCTAGTGCACGGCCCTTTTCTTATTTTTATTTTTCTTGAGAAATGAATATCTGTGATTCACTTCTTTTGTTATATAATGGACTCCCACTAGTCAAATAGGCATATCAAGAAAATGACCATTTAAGAAAATGAGTCTTCAACACAGTGCATAGGCCAAATCCAGAGAGGTAAAATCAGTAATAGAGTAATTGCTCACTTTTAATTCTTTTCTAAGATGTCATAACTATCTACCCCGAAGTATTGTTTTTAGTTTGGCACCATTCCTGCAATATAATAAGTCAAGAAGAACTTTTTCCTGTATTGTGGAACAAATCAGAGGTAGACAGGCATTTAAAAACAGATTTGATTTGCTGTATTTTCCAAGCTCTCTGAGGCAAAGTGATAAAGCATAGCAGCTTGAAGTAATGATGTGTTGAGAACATATATCACGCCAAGTGTTCCTTACATTCTTTCTTTTGCATGTTGGCCTTAAAAAGTGTTTCTAAGAAATGAAAAAGACCATCAGTTTGATGCAGATCTGTTATATAAGAAATGCTGAATCTTGGATCCAAATATTATGAGTTTAAAATTTTACATATTCAATTAATTAATGGTATATTGCCTAGAGACTACTACTCTCATTTTTCCCACTGATGCTCTTATGAGATATTTAAAAGATATATGTTTTACTGGATTTCGTGAACTGAGTATTACTTCTGAACTACTTTGAGAACTAAAGTGGAGAGCTCTTTTTAGATTTCTTAGTTTTAAATAACCACCAGTGAATTTTCTTTTCAATGTTTTTTCCTCTCAAAACTATACACCAAAATTTATATCTGGATAGGAGACTTTTACTTCCTCATGAATTAAAGAAAAAGAATATACTTTGAGAATGAAATTAAAGAATAAGGAAATGAAGTGTGAAGAAAACAAAATTCAAATCGAACAGCACTCCAGGATTCAGATGCTGACATTGAGGGTTAATACCTATAACAGAGACAAAAATAAAAAGACGTGATTAAACTATATAGAAACAAGTTTTGAGATTCTTTGAACACAAAGATTCAAATTTCAGTATCACTAATGATAGTAACTTATAGTGAAACACCCCAAAAGACTTCAATCATATTTTGACTGGAAATAGATAAAGCATCTTAAGTCATGTCGGGCTGAAATGTATCCACTATTGATTACTTAATGGAACTTAACATTTTTCAGATCTGAAAAAATGCACAGTGTAATATAATTTAAATTATAGGGGTCTTTTACATTTCTCAACATGGAAGTAAATATATTAAATAATGAAACAAAGTACTAAATATGAAATGACTGGTGGTGATAAAAGGTAAAGAACTGTGTTTCTTTTTTGATATGGGGAAACTATGAGAAAGCAGCAAATCCTCTAGTACTGGATAAAGTGAAATAGAATTAGCTCTTCTCTGCTCAGAATAGGATTAATGGTCTTCATTTGCAGGGTAAGAGAAAAATATGTTAACATACTTCTGAAGAATAAATCAACATACAACCTTCACAGGGCAAAAATGATGGTTCGGTGCCTGACTCACAGGGGTTTTAGGAGAAAATCCCTGTAGGTTAAAGAAATTAGGCCTTCTCAAAGGAGATGTGAAAGAAAAAAGAAAAAGTTAAAAGTAGTTCATTCCAAGGAGAAAGTAAGAATGGCTGAAACTTTTTCCTCAGAGGATATGATTAAAAATGATGTCTTTTGAGATCTGAAAAAAATAAATTACAAATTGGGATTATGTCTCTCTGGGCCAAAGTAGTACATTTAAAAGCTTTCAATCTAAAATTACTAATTAAAACAAATCTTCTTAATGCAGTATCTATTTTGTATAGATTTCCTAAGCTTCAAGCTTGCATGGAATTTGTGAACATTTTTAATAATCTTTTTGTTCTTTGCTATTCATCAGTTAAAAACAAGCATATTTTGTCTTTATGAGATATTCTGTCAGTAGTTAACTTTTCTTCTTTTCCTCCCTCCCCTCCCCTCCCCTCCCCTCCCTTCCCTTCCCTTCCCTTCCCTTCCCTTCCCTTCCCTTCCCTTCCCTTCCCTTCCCTTCCCTTCCCTTCC
>VWPW01014742.1:59713-83800 GCA_013389825.1 Crypturellus undulatus
TCCCTTTCCCTTTCCCTTTCCCTTTCCCTTTCCCTTTCCCTTTCCCTTTCCCTTTCCCTTTCCCTTTCCCTTTCCCTTTCCCTTTCTCTTTTTTCTCTTTCCCTTTCCTTCTGCTTTTCTGTTACTATACACTGAAATCTTAACGATATATGGCAGAGGGAACCTGATGGGAACCAAAGCAGGCAGAACTTCACAGAGGTGGCAAGGAAATTTCATTTCCTCCACATCTTTGTTCCTTGGTGCAGCATTTGGTTGTTTTTTACAGCAGTGAGTACTATTGAAGAGCTGGAGTTCTCTCTAACTGCATGCTCCAGAGCTAACAGGCTCAAAAGAGGCTATAATGATACCTGGACTTGTTATCCTTCCTATCTCTTATCTCATGAAACTTGTCTGCTTTCATAATGTGAAATGGCGTGATTGCTGCTTTATTGCAGAGGTGCAGAATTGTTTTTTTTGTTTGTTTATTTTCTTTTGTTTTCTCTTCACATCAAGACCATCAGATTGTCTAGTGTGAACATGTTTAACTTCTAATACACATGGACATGCTCACTTTGTATTATTGAACAGTTCTTCGCAAATTGCTGTAGGGAAGTTGAAGGAGGTTGGAAGAGCATTCATTCTGGACAGGACCTATTAAATCACATGCACTCAGAAGGAGGTGTGAATTGGCCCTGAGAGGTGCATTACTTGGCAATCAATTATATAAAATAATCTAACCACTTGTTCTGTAAGAAAGGTCTTCTGTAGGCCTTTATCTTCACAGGAGGGTTCTGAGATATGAAACCAACTGATTTACTCACTGATTGCATCATTAAATCTGTGTATTTTCAAATTTTTCTTTTTATGCCTAAGGTTTTTTAGATGTAAACAACATATAAACAGAGGATGCGAAAGAATGAGAACTAGTAGTTTTAAGCCATTGGTATGTCTTAAGAAATTGGAGTAAGCACAGTTGTGTTCATGAATTCCAATATCTGAGGAAAGACACTGAATGACACAGATACTGCTCTATGAACCGATCTGCTTAAAATTTCCTAATCAAGTTCTTTTCTAACCTTCTCCTTGATAAATTGATTGAATTCTGTAATCACTGCTGGGTGTTTTCTCTTTATGGGAGTCATGCATAATCTCAGACTTTTGTGAATTGGATTCTGTGCAAAGTTTTGCTATTTCCTGCAGCTAGCCTGTGGATAAAACTGTAAATTCCCCTTGATTAGTTTCAAGGTTATATTTTATCAGATCACCAAGGGAAAAGAAAGAAAATGAAAACAACAAAAGCTCAATGACATTGCTCTCAGAAAGCTGTCATTCATTCACCTTGAACAAACAATGCCAATAATCTTACATGAAATCAGTGGGTTTTTTTCTTCCTTTAAGAACTATGAGAAAGGCTGACCCGGAGCTTTTCAGAAGGTCTAATGAGCTATTTCACATATCCATCCTTATAATATTGTTCCTGTCCTGTACTAGCCTCCTCTAGGGAAACAGTTACCAAATCCAGGAATATCTGATACAATGTCAGTGCTCTTTAAACTAATCAAACTTTCACATAACGTATCAGCTTTTAACAGGGATTAATATTAAAATGCCAAGGGGGAATTCTCCAAGTTTTCTAGTCATAATGCAGTACTCCTGGTACTTTACATATATATTAATAACATTGCAAACAATACATCGGTGACAGCAGGTAACAGCTACTGACCTTCCTAAGAATTATGTTTCCCTGTAGTCTGGAATATTTCCTGATACTAAGCATTCATTTCTGATTTCTGTCATCTGCAATGGCACTGATTGATTGGCCAGGAGCTTTGAGCAGTGTCCTGCTGTTCTCTTGAGCAAACTATTCTGCAACAGTTCCTAGCCCAGTCTGGCTGCTCTAAGCTCTGTCTGGTAACAAAGTTTTTTGAAGTGTCTCCCCTGGGACTAGCTTTCTGGTCTCTCATCGGCTACATGACCTTCAGCTAATCTTGTTTGATTTTGGCATATCACATGTCTTTGCCATGTTTTGCCCTGCTGCTCCATGGACTATCATGAGTAACATAACCATCCTGTCCATTCATCAGAAAATGGGAGAAAACTGGAGTGTTTCCTACCCCTCTCCTCCAATGTGGAGCATGTAGAGATGGTTCTCCAATCTATGCCAGCTACAGCATGTTTTACTATGAAATATAGATCTCTTTTAAATAACAGATCTCTCAATTTAAAAGTAATTGAGCTCTCTAAAATAATAGAAGTCTTAAGAAGAAGTGATGAAGCTTCCAACTCTCTCATGCAAGCATGACTTGATCGTTCTGCTTAGAGACCATTTCTAGGAGTCAAAAAGGTCTCTTCGAACTTTTTATCATTAATCTTTTTCTTCATTGCTGAGTGTAGAAACAAAAGAGCCAGTGAATGATAATCCTGATAAGCTTTCTTGGATATAAATATCTATTCATAAATAAATGAACTAATACCACCAGGTCATTCCAGTTAGCTTACAGAAGAGCTAGCAGATGATGAAGTCTGAATTGCATCTGACCAGGGGGCATACCTGAATGTAGTGAAAATATTTGCAAAAAAAATGTGATACTTAATCAGTCATTCTCTGTCCACTTTTATTTGTGGCATATGAGTTTAAATAATTCTTTTCATTATTCCACTTCTTTAGCAGTTACATCATAAATTAGTATTTGTGCTGCTCAAGTAATGGGCAAAACATGATTCTTTCTTATATGTGAACATATCAACCTGCTTGAAGTTTTTCTCTACTGCAACAGAAAGCTGTGGAATTTATTCACATGACTTTGCAACAAATATGCGCCTGAAAATCTTCACCAGCACCGAGCAGATGCTCTCTGGCGCTCCTGGCACAGGTCTTTGCACACCCCTCGATAGCACTAATCATTATTTGATGTGCTGCAACATTACACAATTCAGTCAAAGTATCATCTCTCCAGTCAAAAGCGTGTTGCACCCCTCTCTTAATTATCCATGCAAGTTACTTCTTAATTTGCATGAAAGACATGGATTTCATTTGAATTAAACATCTTGACATTCCCCGTCTCTCTATCCCAGGTTCAGAGAGCTATCTCCAGTTTTATCTAGTTCCAAACTACCCTTTAATCAACTAATGACCTCTCTTTGAATAATTGAGGAGGCTAAACTGAAACAAACAGCTAATAATCAACCTTGATGGACTCTCTCTTTCAGTTGATTTATGTCACAATTTAGGGAGTTTAAGCTCCACCTAAGTCACTGGGTCCTGCTTTTACTGGCAGTTCTTGTATCATACCCACATACACACACTTTATGAACATACCAAGTCCATATGGTACACCAAGTCCAGTAAAAGCACAGCAGCTAGATGAGTTGCTGTGTACCCTTTACATAACAGTGTAGCAGTAACTAATTAAATTATTTTTTTGCTTCATTCTTGTCCTGTTTTCAGGTGATTGTAACCCTCCTTCCCATTTCCTAGATTAATTACTTAATGGACAAGCTGTAGGCTAAGCAGGACCAATTTCTACTCCATCTCTTGAATTTAGACTGTTATTCATACAGAAGACATAACAGAGTCAAAGGAAGAATGAGCAAAATAGGGTCTGCTTATACAGTTAGGTGGATAGGAAAGACTGGAGAAAAAAAAAGCACTAGAAAAGATAGAAGATTTTTTTCCCTCTATAGGTCACTGATTAATTTCCTGTTGTTGCAGAGAGTATGTTATCATAACATCTTCTATAAGTTGTTTTAGAATTTATCTAAAACAGCGTGTAGGGAAGGACCTGGGGTCAGGGTGGAAAAGGAGCCAGCAAGGCACTCTTGTGACCAAGAAACCAACAGTCCCTCGGGTTTCATTAGGAAGGGTGTTGCCAGCACTGGTGAGACCACAGCTGGAGTGCTGGGCTCAGCTCTGGGAGAACTGGAAGATGACAAGGCTCAGGGTGGAGTGCAGGGCATACATGTATAAATACCTAAAGCAGGGCAGTAAAAAGATGGAGCCACTCTTCTCAGTGAAAAGAAATGAGGTAATGGGCAGAAACCGAAACACAGGAAATTCTACTTAAACACTATGAAAAAACTTCTTGCTTTTAATGGTGAAACACTAGAACAGGTTGCCCAGAGAGGCTGCAGAGCCTCCATCCTTGGAGATGCTCAAAATCCAGTCGTACACAGGCCTAAGCAACCTGTTTTAGTTGACCCTGCTCTGAGCAAGGTGGTAGTCTAGTGATTCCTCACCAAGACCAGTGACTCTGTGATTTCTGCTTGAATATCTTTAAAGGCTTGTACGATAAAGCAATAACATTATCACATTAATAGCCAAATATAAATACTCTTATTTTTGCTGACTATTTAAGTTTCAAATCATTCTAAAAACTAATTCCTCTCATATTTCCTTTTAAGTCTGAATAAAAATTTTAATAATTAAATTCTTTGAGAAAAACATAAGAAGTCTCTATGTGACATAAACACGTATATCGAAAAAAAGACTGCTCCAGACTTTTTTTTATTTTCTTAGTCTGTTTATTACTTCTAGCTGTAGTTGTTATTGCCTGATCTTTTTACAGTGCATGTAATAACCTCTTATTTATCAAGTTAAAAAAAAAAAGTACCCCACATGCTAAAACTTAACTGTTCTATTTCTTGTGGATTTACAAACTTTAATCAGCTATACCTCTGGTACTAACCATATTACATTTAAAGACCTTGTTTCCCAGGATGTGGTTTAAAAAGAGTGGATCATTCTTTTGAAAGGCTTTGATCACTGCAGGCATATGGTTGCACCTTTTATCTTGCTGGTACATTGATTTGAGCCAAAGATTGCCTTTCATGAAACTCTGAACTGTAAAAGAACCTCAGTTTCGAGAAAAAAAAAAACTTTGTGAAACATCTGAAAGTTCAGTTTTGATCTTCTTAGGTGCATATTACTTCTAACTTATTTTCAATAAGACAATTAATTCTTGTGCTAACCTATGAATTTCTCATAACCAGCACAGAAAAATTTTGAAACTTGTAATGAAGTGTAATGAAGTATGCTAAAGTTTATCAAAATAATTGCATAATCCTGCCTTTTAGTGTGTAATTTGTTTGTTTTATTTTCTTAGTTACTTCATTGGAGAAGCAACCCATGATACAGGATTCAAGGTGTGAACATGTATTGTGTTTGTGTTTTTCATTTATTTTCTTTACGTTTACTGTAATTTGGCATTCCTTAGGAGTCTCTTTCCTGAACTACATTAAACATTTTTTTTAAGTGCTGGGAGAGATGATAGGAAATCTATATTGGTCTGGAAAACAGGACAATTTAAAATTTGAAGTGTGTTAAGAGTACAGTATTGTTATTACACTGCATAATTTTTATTGTAATTGAAAGAATAAATATACCCGAAACAAAGAGAAGAAAACTTTTGAGTACTTTTGAACTCTGACACTTTCCTCTACTCCTGTTAATGTTTTCTGAATTTGTAGTACTAAATCTCATGCCAAGGGCACTTCCGAAATTTCTAACAAAAATAACCGGTATGACTTCTAAGCCTTCTAGGGAATTCTGGCTTATTATCAAATGACAGTAAAAACCTTCATGTGAACTCTTCTCTTAAGAAAATAAACCTTGGTTCTGCAAAGCTACTGTAATAACATGGATTGGGTAACCTCATCCAGAGCAGGTAGGAAGGAAATGTCTCTGTGGAAGCTAGAACTGTTCTACCTCAAGGTCACTCCACTCTCTCAGAGATTTCATTCCCTTATGGACATTTAGATTCCCTCTGAAATCTCCAAAGTCTTCATTTTACTTAGGAAATATTCCCAAGTGTTAGTGGGTAAATGTTAGAAGTATACAAGGCTTTGGTGGCACTGAAACATCATGTGCTGTCTGCTGGACAGTGTTGACAAATTTTGTGTCTTGATTTTATTGCTCTATATGCATTTATATACTTGCAGCTTTCTTTTCTGAGAGTATCTTAATATTTTTTACACCTTCTCTGGTCTACAATGAACTAAAATTAATTTGATTTTCTTTTACATGTCTAAAGTTCCCTCAGCAACACTGGCTATAAGCTGTTAGAATAGAGGCAAAAAAACACAGCTGCAAGATGTAAGTGTTGTCAATTTCTCCATTAAAATAATTGAGATGAATTTAAGATGATTTATTTTCCTATCTTAAGAATAGGATAAGATGCTATAAAATGAGTAATTTCACATTTAGTTGAGGCAACAATCTCTTGCATTACCTTTCAGCAGTATTTGTGACTAAAATCTAGCTATACATTCATGTGGTTGAAAGGAGTTGAAGCATCTACCTTTTAACTGTCAAAATGTTTTTGAAAAGGCCGCAAAACTTGGTTTTAAAAAAATTGTAACTGTTCTTCTCTTTTCTTTTTATATGGAACAATTAAAAAATTCTCTTTATTTTATGCAGACAATAGTAGCTTTATCTAAGTTCTCCTGCTCTAGTTTTTTAACAAGTGGATCTCATAATTCTAAGATAGTATTTACCAAATAAAATTCTGATTGTGTTGTAAGTAAAAAAAAAATGTACTGCAGATATTCTTCACTGCACCCACATTCACAATGTTGATGCCAGATGTGGACAAAGGGTTTAATGAGGGACAGCCAATATTTTGACAGCTTTCCTTGCCCGTGCTTTTATATGTAATATTATACAGCAGTCTCTGAATAGTTTTGAATATGTTAAATTTTGTTGCTTGGGGATGTCTGAATGTTAAATATTTCCATGGGTACAAATTTATGAGGCACAGTGAAACTAAGGGAGCTACAGAGCATTCTTAGCATTGCTCAGTGTAGCGCATATAACTGAGGGAAAGCTTGAGTATTGTGCAGTCTCACAGCTGGATTAATCCAGACGGTGGCATTTTCTCCATGATAAAATATGTGCAAGTCTCCTCACAGCGTTTAGAGATTTCTAGGCCAGTTATTTCCAGTAAGGAAATTTTCTTCTGTTGTTGAAAGTGTGAAGCAGGCTGAACCTGAAATAGTCACCTGAGTCTGGATAATATCCCCAGCTATTGAGGAACCAGCTCCTGAAGCAATAAAAGAATGTTCTCCCAGGTTGGTAACTCACAGCTGGTAACCCCCTTATGCAGATGAGCTAAGGCAGGTGGGGACATGATGGTGAAGCTCTCCTGCCTCCCCAGCAAAAGTTTACCTGCAAGGTTGAATTTTCCCTGAATTTTCTGCCTTTAGAAAAGAGAAGATCCCAAAAAAGATCCTGTGAAACTGCAAAGAGATATGTGAGGATTTGGCATGAGGATTCTTAAAAAGCTTTTTGTAAGTTTTTGACATCATATTCCTGGAACTGGAATATCTTTGAAAATACAGTTAACTATATCGCTTCATGTATAACTGCAGAACCAATTTCTGAAACAAGGATAATTTGGCGGGGAGTCAAGAGATTTTCCTTTTATTTCATGAAAATTTTAACAAAAATACTAATTCAGTAACCTTATCTTACCAGATACTGCTTACAGCTTCCATGCTTGATGATTGTTATTTAGGTTTTTTTCAGGACTAAGTACATTGTTACAAAGGTCATCTTTCAGCTGAATGTCTGCACCATATTTACTGAAAGAAATTCTCACTTTGCTCACAAAAGAACTTTGCTTTCAAGCATTTCTTGCATGAATGAGTTAGACATGTTATGTTATTCAGAAAATCACAGAAAATTAGTTTATATTAACTCACATACTGAGTAAGTGGAAACTCCTTACACAAATCTAAGGACACCGTCAAAAACACAAAGCAACAAGAGTAAAGCACAGCAAGTAAATACCCTAAGTGGAAAGGTCGCACTGCTGTTGAAATGTTGTGAACAGCAGGAAGAGTTATGGAACACAAATTTGTTGAATGCTTACACTGCATCGGTGCCAATAAAAACAAGGCAAAGATCAACATTTTGACAGGTTGAAGTAAACCTCTGTCACAGTGTTTGTCAGATAGAATAGCAGTAAAGCTTTATTGTGATTGTGAATAGGTTCATAAATACTGAAACGACTACCTCCCACTTCCAGAATATCAGCTGAGAATCATAACGGGTAGAATTTAGTCTGGTAAAATGGCAATATGCGGATCTTTTTGCAAAGTAGTTGGTTAGAATAATTAGGTTTCTTTGCAAAACTGCAAGAGCAATCCATGTGAATGTCCCTGGCATTGCTCAAAGAGTTAAAATATTTTAGTCCTATGACAGAGCAGTTGGAGAAACAAGTTCAAGATACAACCAAGTCCAAGCACGAGATATATCATCTAAGCAGCAGTCTCAGTTCAGCTCACACATTTATGCCACTGCAGGTCTGTATATAGGTGCACCTTTGTCTGAATATTGCGATGGTTCCCTAGTCATTTTTTTTTTTACCTTGGCAGAGTTCACCAAAGCTGCAGTATCTGAGGATAAGGAAAAGAGAGGCAGAAAAGCTAAAAGCAATGGAAAGAGTCTCATTGAGTTTGTATGTATCAGCTTGCATGCATGAACTTGGCATGCCAGGAGTCCCAGGGAATCAGGAGAACAGGCAGAGCCTTTTTAGCTTTTCACAGAGGGAGTTACCGCCTGTAAAAAGGTTGAAGTTTTGAGGAGGAGATTAACCCTCCTACTATGTACAACTCGAAATATAGGGATCAGAATGAGCAGCAGGTTAGGCTGGTGGAGCAGGCTTCTGAGGAGTTAATGAGAAGATCTGAGTCACACCACAAAGGAAAAATGTTTGGAAACCCCCTTAAGCTATTCAGTGTTAAAAGCCTAACAATATAACTGTTATTTATCAGTAAACAAAAGTAAAGGCTGTCTTTTCCTCTTAAGGAACTTAACACATCAGTGGGGTGCCTAACGTGCAGTTTTTGGCAGGTTATGAAGGCTTTTTAGTTTTCTTTTTTCCAAAGGAAATTTGATGGGCTAAACCAGTTAGGAAATGCAAGTCAATGTAGGTGGTCTTTAACAACACAGTATGACTTTAAGACAAAAACACTTAAAATATCAATGTGATACAAATGGGTCTTATGATATTTTTATTCTGAAAATTTTGCCTGCTACTTTATGCATATGCAGGCATATACGCTCACAGAGAGCTCCCCAAAGACTGAGCAACTACCTCCTTTTGCTACTGGAAAAGAAGTCTAAGATTATGCCACTAAAAAAAAGAGGAGACATTTTGGAGGAGTGTTTGCTAGGAGCTTCTCTGAATTTTAACCATATGCCATGAGTTTCCAAAAAATTCAGCTTTCTACCAAGCCTTCTGGAAAACTATTTTGAGCATCTGAAACAAATAGAGCTCTGTTCTGAATCCCCATCTATTTTGCAGCATTAAAAATAGAAACAAACAAAATAACAACAATAACAAAACGCATAAGAGCAAAAGGTCCCTGAGTCCATTGTTTATTTTGCTTCAAATACCGAACAGTGTAGCAAAACCTGCTTAATGAAAGTATTACAATTCTGAAAATACATGGTCATTTGCTAGCTAAGAATGAACCCTAAACATACTGGAAACCTATATAGAAACATACTAGAAGCATATACAGTTTAAGTAGTGCATCAGTTATAACATTCCTTCTTTTTTGAAAGTGTATTGAAACCTTACATTTGGAATTAAGACAAAACAAAAGAAAGCTCACATCCAACAAGCAGCCTCACTAAACAAATGCTGACTTGGAAAACTAAGGGTAAGATTTTACACAGATGCTTGACTATTTTTTTCCTGTTTCTGCCTTAATTCAGGAAGACTTCTGTGGAGATTATGATATTAAAAAATAGCATGCTTAAGTTATGATTTTCAATAGGTCATGAACAGTTTTGTCCCTGTTTTGACATATATAATGCTTATTGCCTTTTAAATTCATACATTACCATTTCCCACATACAAGGCACATTAAAAGGAGCTCCCTCAAACCTTGGAAACCCTGGAGCTCATTGATAACAGTCAGATGAAAGTGGAACATACTTTTTGTAAAAACTATTCGTATCTGTCTACCTAGCTATTACAATCAATACAATTAATCTGTAGGGGCAAAGTATATTGGAATTTTAACTTCATCAAATTAATAAAATCTATTATACAATCTCCTGCTTTATGCAAGGATCATGATTTCACTGAAGACTTCTGTACTTTTACCTTAGGATCAATTAACACTATTAAATAGGAACACATAATACCTAGGAGGGCTGATGAACATATCCACTTTTCTGTCCTATCTCCTCCCTTCGCTAAAATGCAATCTAAACATATTGAAGATACAATGAAGACACAGAATTGTACAATTGATGATACAATGAAAATACAATGATGTCAATTCTTCAGCCAGGAAAACTTAGTAGACTGTTTTCTACCACCTTGTTGAAAAGCTGAGTCAAGAAACAGAGACAGATAAGTAAAAAATGTGTATCCTATGGACTGATAAGGGGATTTACTTCCTTTACACACTCTGTGGGTCTCTATGTCCTGCTACCCTGTCATCTGCTAGCTGTAGCTGTGGTCTCTTATTCCCTATCTGGGCACTGGGCACACGTAGTCACTGTGAAATGCTAGTAATGGTTTCCTCCCTGTCTAAGCCTTGATTGCAGGGACTGCTTCTGCCCATGTTACACAGGGCTGGACCTGGACTTGCCTTCCCTGAGAGCATAATTAAATATGTGGGAGAGAAGGAGAAACTGACACCCCCTTTATATGTCTATGTTGCCATAGGTCCATATAAACTCGTTAGGAAAAGGAGAAGATATTCTAATAAGAAGGATAGTCAAGGAAGTAGGATTGAATACTCCTTGCAGTAATGGAGATACCAAAAATCCCCCTTAGTTTTGAGCAAGGACTTTTACTATTAGAAATGAGGAAAATAAAGTTCTTTTTTTTGGACTGAAACTTCCTTTAATTTAAGAATTTACTCTAAATTACAAATGTATGGGGTCATTAAGAATATAAGCAACCAGTCATCAGAGAAAAAAAAAAAACAGAGAAGTAGAGAAAGCTTCCATGAAGCACTGATGTATGTAAGTCTTGCATGCAATAACAACTTAAGTAAAGTTTTAGAACTTTCTTAATATTAACTGAATTTTCTTCTTTGGCATATATCACAGAATCATAGAATCACAGAATGGTTCAGGTTGGAAGGGACCTATAGAGGTCATCTAGTCCAACCCCCCTGCTCCAGAGGGACAGCCAGAGCACATGGCACAGGACGGCATCCAGGTGGGTTTGCAAGATCTCCAGAGAAGGAGATTCCACAACCTCTCTGGGCAGCCTGTGCCATGGCTCTGTCACCCTCATCCCGTTACCCCTCGTCCTGTCACCGGCCACCACAGAGAATAGCCTGGCCACATCCTCCCTACAATCACTCCTCAGGTACTTGAACATGTTAATCAAATCTCTCTCAGTTTTCTCTCCTCTAGGCTAAACAGGTCTGTCTCACTTAGTCTGTCCTCGTATGATAGATGTTCCAGTCCTTTAATCATTGTTGTCACTCTACGCTGCACCCGTCCCAGAAGCAGAATATCCTTCTCGTACTGGGGAGCCCAGAACTGCACCCAATACTCCAGGTGCGGCCTCACCAGAGCTGAGCAGAGGGGCAGGATCCCCTCCCTCGACCTGCTGACAACGCTCCTCCTGATGCAGCCAGGATCCCATTGGCCTTCTTGGCCACGAGGGCACATTGCTGACTCATGGTTAACCTGTTGTCAACCAGGACTCCCAAATCGCTCTCCACAGAACTGCTTTCCAGCAGGTCAATCCCTAATCTGTACTGGTGCCTGGGGTTACTCCTCCCCAGGTGCAGGATCCTACACTTGTCCTTGTTGAACCTTATCAGGTTCTTTCTGCCCAGCTCTCCAACCTGTCTAGGTCTCTCTGAATGGCAGCACAGCCCTTGGGAGTGTTGGCCACTCCACCCAGTTTGGTGTCATCTGCAAACTTGCTGAGGGTGCACTCTGTGCCCTCATCCAAGTAATTGATGGACAAATTGATGAGCACCGGGCCCTGTACTGACACTTGTGGGACACCACTGGCCACAGGCCTCCAACTAGACTCAAATATAACTAGACTTGGATATATGTAGTATTTACTGGATATTGCATATTGAGCTATTAGAGTTCTACGAAACATTGATATTTTTTTCTTTTTACCCTTGTCCTATATTATTCAAGATTTGAATAGACTGATGTTTGATAACAGTTTGCAAAACTCCTTCAGGTGCTTAGCATTATTTAATGCTGAGGTAGGATTTCATTTGGAGCATTGTCATTTGGGTATCTCAAAAAACTAGTGTCTGTCTGACATGTTACCCAGCTGCATACACAGAAAACATTACTCGTGTAGCTTTGTGTGAGAGAGAAGGTCAGTGGGAGAGCTGTTTTTCTGTGTCAAGGATCAGCAGGCAAAGGATATCTGAACTGAGGTACGTTAAATGGAAAAAAAGCATATGTGAAAGATAGAGCAAGTTCACAGAAGAGGGAGCATGCTAATTTCTGAGGCATGGATATGGATATGACTGCTTAAAAACATAAAAAATACAAGACATATGTGAGCTGTAGAGCTGATTTTCAGAAATGTTGAGCTATTTCAGTATCTACTGAGTTTATTTGACACTCGGCACAGAAGTGAGCTGGGTAGAAGAATATAGATGGAAAAGAAGAAAGAGCAGTTAGAAACCTCTTAGGAGCCTTAATAATATATCCCAACATTGGATATTTTTTTTAAATTAAATACTCTACTGTGTTTTCCAGGCCAATTTCCTTCAAATATTCATCAATGTTATGTGACTTAGAATACTGAAGGAGAGAGAAGGAATGTTTCATATATCCTTTAGACTGAAATTAAAAAATTAAGGGGGAAAAATAGAGAAATAGAATTTATATGTCTGAAAAGAAGATCAATTTTTAAAGTGACAGCTATCTATCCTATCTTGTCACACATGGCATGAGAACTGTGAAGAGGCAGGCTCAAAAATCAGCCTACATAAAACACTATGGTGGGTAAGTACCACACACCATTGGCGGGAATTGAAAGGTTAATGATGATTTACCAAAACAATAGACTATTTTTTAAGTAAGTGCTTTGTCCGTAAGAAGAATACAATATCTAGAGGGATGGGGTGGGAGAAAATAAAAACCTCTGGCATTTGTTGTATTTTCACTCATGAAATATGCCCGGAAAGATAAAAAGAATTTGAGAATCATTGCTGAGTGTGCTGTACTGCAGCTCAACCTCAAGGGCACAGTAAACTTAGAACAAGTGCTTAGAAACAGATCAAAGATCCAATGAATTATTTTGCATTTTTAACCTCTGACCACAACACCATATCCTGAATACTGTTGCTGTTAATTGGAGAGCTTAAAAGATAAGTAGCATACAGGGACAACCATTGCCATAGGAAAGTAAAACTGTGTGATTAATTATGGCATATTCCCTTGTCTATTCAATATGTTTATGTAAAACTTTTTTATTCTTTCAGCAATAATAATGGGACTTTCCCCCTACTGAATAATACTTAAATTCATACATATGCAAATAAATGTCTATGGAAGCTTATTGTTACCTAACTAAAAGAAATTCAATCAATCAGAAACCCTCCCTTAACTTGCAGTGAAGGTTGTTTAATTTTATTTCTCACAGTGTAATGACAAAATCAAATATATTAATTTACTAGTAACTGAAGGACCATTTTGAAGAGATCATTACTAAAACAACTCAGTTTTCAATATGCAGTTTGGTCTAATATTCAGTGACTCACCTTTAAAGTTCACAGAGAAGTCAATGCCTTCTTTTCAGCCTATTTTGAATAGTAAGATGGTTCTGGATTAAATTGAGTGTCTTCTAAATCATGAAGAAACAGTGCAGTGAAGTAAACTGTACAAGGAAAATTCCCATTTTGAATGAATCTTTGAGTGAAGATGCTAATGCTTGCAATTATAATAAATATAAAGCTATTTCTAAACTTATATAAAATACTTTGAATTATTTCTGTTCAGTTTAATGACTTTTTTGTTATTTGCTAGTGTTTTGTGACTGGTTACCAAAATCACGTGAAATTTATTCTGCCAATGTGAAATTTAAAGGACCAACAAACTTGATGAAACAGGAAAAAAAGTGTGATGTAATTTCATTTTGATCAATTAAAATTGAAATCAGGTTCAATGCAACATTTCAACTACTGATCCTACGGACTACTGAACAGTGGATAAATGTATTAATTCGCATGCATAATTGTTTCTCTAAACAATAACAGTAATAATTCCTTATACTAATGAAAAAAACAAAGTAGTCATTTATAATTGAAATTCACATTCATAAATATTTTATGAATATTACATTTTGTATGTTTAACAAGCTGTATCTTAGACTAGATTGTTCTTATTTCCATTGGTCTAACCATAAACTCATGGCGTTGTCACTATGGATCTAAACTATCTAAAAATGATAGCAGGTATTCATAATAACTTGTTTAGAAGCAAGGCAGTGTTGTGATCTACAGAGTCTTTCAAATTAGTCTAATGTTTATGTCAAAGGGAATAGGTAGAGGTAGAAGAAGATTCCTTGTAAACTAAAAGAAAATTTAACTGTAGTTTTATTTTTCATTTGTTTTTATTGACTTGCTAAATGTATAGCATCTTTTGATTCCAAAGAAATTCTGGTTATAAACACTTTTCAAGCACCAAAATAAGATTCCTATCAATCAGCATGTTTTACTGATTTTCACATTTTGTTCTTACTTTTTTAAAGTGTAATGGACATTTACTCCTGTTAGCTTAGTTAGGCACTCCAAATACAGAAACGTAGAACTGACAGTCATAGCTTGGAACTTGGACACTGCATTGGGTCTGCTAATACTCAGAAACTGACCTTTATTCATTGTCTGTCATTTGTCAGCTAAGCCCTCAGGGGTTTAGTGCGGATTTTTTTTTTTTTAATGAAAAAGGCCTGATTAACATAATTAGCTAGTAAAAAAATTATGTATGTATTTTTTTTAATATGAGGTCAAGAAAAAAAGGTGATCATTTCATTAAAATGTAAATATGTCAACTGAAAATTTGATAAGAGAATATTAATGATTTAATTAACAGGATGAAAGCTTATTGAAAGCAGAGACATCTTGCAAGAAGCTTTAGTAAAAGCAATCTGAGCACACGTAACAACTAATTTTGGTGGTGAAATACTGTCTTCAGCGAAAAAGTCTTTTCATCCAATCATAAGCTTGAATATTAAATAGTTTATCTTTAGTGAATACCTTCATGGGGGAAAAGGGCAGAGTAAAACTGAAAGAAAGCTATCAACTTTATCACAATTTCAAATTAGGTGATTTTTATTTACTTTGACAGGTTTTCTAAATAAATCTTTGATATATTTTATGAGAGAGAACTGCCATTTAGTATTGTGCTGGCCTATGTAAAGAGGTTTTGAGAGAGGGAACTATACTCAGTAAAAAAATAGGCATTTGTACAGCTCTGAACATTAAAGATTTTATGCCAAATACCTCTAGCAAATTCATTCCTCTTCCTTTATTCCTATAGAGTTGCTCTAGTTTACCCAAGTTGAATTTAGCCCTATGCTTCAAGACTAATGGCTAAATCTACAAAAGATCTTACCTGGCACACAGTAGCATTAAGCATATAAACTTAAAATGTCTGTCCTCAAAATATTTGTCCATCTGTTACGTATAGTACACTGGCAAAGATCTTAAATTTTTCAGTGGGAAAAGTTGAAGCGTCTGAACCTGGACATCTCTGGACCTACTGCACACTCATATTAGTCTAACAGAAGAATTCTTTCTTGAACGTTATAAGGCTACTATTAGAATATTAATATTTACCAAGCTATAGCACGCCAGGACATTTGGATCATGACTATTATTAGATTTACCAGCAACTGCTGGTAAATGTTGGTCCTATAGTTATGATGTCTTAATAGCAACCACTACACTTAAATGATTTTCTTAGTCTTCAGTCAAACACAGAGAAAAAAAAAGTACAGTAATTTTCAAATGCTTCACTGCATTTATGATAATCTGCCTAGCTTGCCATAGTCATGGGGTTTCTAAAGGCTGCTCATTTCTAACATGACTGCATTTTTAAAAGAGTATTATTTCAGTTGTTCATCTCTCAATATGCAGAGATTATTTAATATATTTCCGCCCAACTGTGGAAAGAGCAAAATTTGCTGACACTTCTGAGACATTTTTATTCTCCAATCTCTTGATTATAACAGTTTCTCCAAGGTAATTGCTCTGAAATTCTTTTTCTAATCTTACAGTTTTCAACTGTTGTTTAAAGATTGAATTAGGAACAAGAGTCTAGATCCTCAGAGGGCTCTCTGTGGATTTGAACTTGTGTATTGCTGTAGTTATGCTAGTAACTATGCAACACTTCTACCCCTGACCTTAGTTTAATTGCAAAAGGTAGTCTGTCATAAGAACTCTGTGTGAAATGGAAATAAATGTCAACTAACTTATTAATAAGTTAATTTATTCATTAGAATATACACTGCAGAACAAACATAGTACTTATATTAATAAAAAGCAAATATATACCAATACTGAAAAAAAAAACACTGCAGTAGTGCATCAGCAGTGTGTAGGCACAGAGCATTAAAAGTCTGGCACAGAATAAGCAATTGAAATAGAGAAAAAATGAAACAAGCCTAGATACCGTTATATTAGTAACAAAGTTTCCCAGTAACCATCTCGGGGCCAATGTCATTCTAAAATAAATTCTGACTAGGCACAGAAGTGTGGACAAAAGTCTAGCCTGCAAAATCAGAGAACATTCTCAGTGAATAAAGGGGTTAAAATATCTATATAGTAAGAAGTGAATGATCGTGAGGAGAACAGAAGCAGAGATGGGATATAATTTCCTAGTAGAAAGTACAGGTCACGCGCTCAAGGAATAGACAAATGATATCTAAGCTTCAAGCAAAATGATCCTATTTATCTTAAAACAGCAGTGCTTTGTTAGCAGCTTATTTGGATTTCTGCGGAACAGCTTTGCAGGAATGCACTGGAGAGAAGTAATCCAAGGGGGAAAGACAACAACCAGTAGTTGGGAACAGTCAGAGAGGCTGGATTCTCTTTCCTGCCAGTCAAACCCCCATGCATGTCCTTGAGACTCCAGGCTCTTAGTTTGGGTAGTGAGCTAATCCAGATCAACCGAAAGACAGGACAGTGCAGTGCAAGAGGAGACCTTGTATGCTATAAGGGCCTCTTAACAGGAAACATTTTGGTCAATTCATTCGATTCAAATACAGTTCATTTCAGAATTGTTTCTTTCCTTTCCGATTAAAAATGAAAAATGAATATTTCACTATTCTATATGAAAAGTATGCCAAGATTTTTCTTTCTATTTGTATTTCACTGCTCATCTCTGATGAACCATGTGAAAATGGTTTCTAAATGTTGAATAAAGTGATTTTCTGTTATAATATAGTTACAATTAATATTAAGTGAGGGTTAGATAGTTTTTTTTTTTCTATTTTGAAATAATACTTACATAAATAGAAGAGCATATGATATTGCCTTTTAAACCTTAAAGAATCCTATAAAGATAAGAAGAGACGTGGGCCCAGTGTGGTGAAGTTATTTCTGAGGGCAGAGTTCAGACAAAATGTACTAATATTAAAAATAGAATAAAAATAAATGGGATAAACAGGGCAGTTTTGTAGAATGGGAATAAACCATAATTCATAAAAGGGCGCACAGGTTTTCAGTGTGTCTAGAGCTCCCAAGACAATGAACCAGTGTCTGCAGGTTTAGGGGAATAAATTTCAATTTGCCCGTGCATACTTGGTGCATTTTTTTTCCCTAAAAAACTAAAGTGGAATCAGGATAGCTAATCTTAGTTGCTATATATTCTATTGTACTCATTCTGCTGTGCAAAGTTAATGCACAAAGTAACTCGATAAGCATGGACTATAAAGTGGTGCAATTATACATAGATCCTTCACATAAGATGGTAGAAATCCATACCTGCAAACATTTGCAATTTGTGGAAGAAGGGGAAATAAGGCAGAAAATTAACTGTAAAGCTGTTTCCCATGCAGTATTCTCGCTCAAAATATTGTAAACAATCACAAAAATAATATAGCAGTACATATACTACTGCTCTAAGTGACTTATTCAAGCCCCTCTACTATTTATAGGTAATTAGGAAAAGAAACAGGAAGCACTTTTTCAGTCAGGGAGAACTAGGAAATCAAAGATCACAGATAAAATATGTGAAGAAGTAAATATTCACAGCAGCAAGTACAGTCATATAGTCCAAAATACCTCCTGAAATGTTTTATCAAAATCTGTTTCTAGGCATCCACAAGCATTAAAGACTTCAACTTTACCAAACATACTATTCACTGTAGGAGAAAAAATTGCTTCTAAATGCAGCGCAAAAGATATAGAATAAATGGTAAGGTAAGGATTTTTCTTCACATGCAGATTGAAATGTAACTTTCAGATATTTTGGTTTTCATTATTTCAGCTAATGTACATGCTATTAAATCTTTCAGCTATTTTTACCCCTGCTATCGTGAACGGTAATTTTCTCTCAGATTCTCCATACAAAAATATAGCATAACCCCAACACATAGACAGTAACTTTACTGAAAAAAAAAAGCAAAGGAAGAAAATGAATATTTTGGCAAGTGTCAAATGTGTGTTTTGCTAGCAAGTAGAATTCTACTTTCTAGAAAAACTCATGATATTTGCTTAAAGAAGGCTGCAATATGGGTCTTGAAGCCATATTCAGTCTCTGAAAGCCACTATTGCTACCACTGAAACACAGGACAGTTTTTGTTCTACCAGGTAATCAGTTTTCCATTTTTAAATTAATTCCACATTTCTAGTAATGCACTTCTGACTCAGTCTGCACAAAAAGGATAGTGCATTTGAAAATTAACATAATAACATTTGCAAGCAATGCTCATAATTGTCAGTCACCAGCCATGTATACACCTATACATGCTGCTGCTTGTCCACTTCAAGAGCTAATAGATAATACGCTAAGAGAAGAAATAGGAAATATATCTTCTTTTTTTTTCTTTTCTTAGCCTTTTGGAGAAAGCACATAGTGCACATTTCTCTTCAGTGCAACAAGAAACATTCTTCCTGGATGAAAATCAGCCATGGATCTTCCCCCTGCAAGGAAGGTAACCGGCCAGCGTTCGCGTAGTGTTCATTAGGTAAATCCCCCCTCACTTTACTTTGCCTGACTCTGCCTCTCTGCACATATCTAAGGGGAAAGAACTGATCGTAAGGGTTTACTGAATCCGAAGATTCACTACCTGACTTCATAAAGGCTTTTATGTGTGTTACTCCAAAGATACTGTTGTTACTCCAATGAACATTGGAAACATAAAACATTTCTGGTTAAGTGGGCTAATATTCCCACAAACAGGCTGGACAAGTATAGAACAGCTGATCTTGAACTGTGACAACACCAGTTTGGCTGAAATAGCATTATTCCTTATGAATAGCTTTATTCCATCAAAATCACTAGTAGTTATGGATATTCAAAGACACAAAAAAGAATGCAGAGGTGGATAAAGCCCCTTTTTCTCTGATTAATATACTGCCTATATCCTTGAGTGCTATATAATATCAGTTTAATAACACACAATCTCTTTTCTATAGATCTTTCTGTAATCAATGAATAATGCTTTGTGACTATGGAAAGATCTAGTGAGGAAACTTGTTTTTAAATAGTCTCTAATCATGTACAGAGTTACACCATCTATTAACATTAATTTTCAAGAGTTTTGCTTCTTAGAGTATCTATTTCTTCATAAGCCTGTTTAAAACGCTAATATACTTAATACCTACCTGTAATACCTAAGAAGCTATCCAGTGCATTCAAACTTAACACATGCTAATTTCCTCAAGACTCTTGAACACTTTGTGCTAATTATCTCTATTACTGTGTCATTTACTTTGAAATTATATATGTGCTCCCTTCTGAAATAGAAATCTCCAATTTTGCTTAGTAATGAAGAAAGTTCTATTTCAGTAAGCCTTTCTGATCTAAGGACTCTGATTTCATTTAGAAATAATAGGTTTACTTGTATAAAGAATGGTGACACATATGTTTAATGGAGATAACTGACTGCTTATCAAATTTGTTCTAATTAGACATTTTTGCATTATAGGATTAATATAGGCTCTGTTGGGACACTGCACAATAAGCATGTATATTTTACAAGATAATTTAGTAAAAGTAATTTTACATGATTGTTCTACAATGTTTCTCTGATGTTAATGATTTTGAACAAAAACTTAAGTTTTTGTTACACTGCTAAACACTGCTAAAAATGGTCCATACTACTATAATAAAATTGGGAAATTTTTAAATCTAGCATTCCTTGAACCTGATCTTTCTATATGAAAATTTTAATGTTTCATTAATATGAATTCCAATTTAATCAATCCAATTTAATCCCAATTTAAAATAAAAATTCCCATAATTGTGCAATATGTGCCATAATTTCCATTGTCAAATTACTTTGGAAAAACTGAAATATGTAAATCTATCCTTCCAGACAAATGGAAACCAGACAAATAGCAATGTATCTATGTACTTGAGATTTTCTTTGCTTGCTGAAGATACAATATACTTTATTTTCAGTTGTTTCCACATACTGAGGGCCTAGATAAAGATGAAGGCTCTAGTGCTCACCAGGGTGAACCAAAGCCTTTGCAGAATCTGGAACACTTACAGGAGTTTATTTATTTATTTATTTTTTCTTGTCAGAGAAAGCTGGTCTGTGTTAGACAGATGGATAGCCTGGGTAAACTCCTAGCAGATGATGCTGGGAGAAGAATAAAAAAAAACATGTAGAAGAATCACCAAGGTTAAGTAGGACTTGAAGCTGTGGCTAGGTATTTGATGCATTCTGATATTAATTCCTTATAGTACAATAACAAGAAATTAATTATTCTACTCTGTGCTATAGCGTTCATAGTCTGCATCATTTACCTAGAGATAGTTTTCCACATATATATCCCAACTGTGTAGAGACCTAGGTGCTATAATATTATAAACAAAAGAGTACGTCAAATGCTTAGCGATCACGGTTATGGCATAATCAGCTTCAGTAATCTAGTAATTGACTTCATCTTGTTTTAGTAAGGTACCACTGCAACTATTAGTAATTGCATTTACACTGATAAAGAATGAATTAGTAAACAGTTAAAATGTAATATAAAGTGGGTTCACTTAAGTCACGTTTGAAGATTTACTTTGAATTACAGCAAATGAGAATCATGTACACAGTCTCTATCTTTCAGCTAGCAGGTGGTAAATTATTCAACATAACATAATCATGTAAATGGTGAACTAATTTATGTTATAGGGATTTTGCTTTTGTGTTGAGCTTTGTGGGTTGGCAAAGAAAACTGTTTTAGTTTCAGTATAGAAGGCCGTATCCAGTATGACCGCCCCAAATTGCACTGCCTTTAAACTGTGGTAGTGTATGCTATAGGAAGTCTTAGTGAAGTCAAGGTGACTCTCCATTATATCAAGTACAGCATGTCATGAGTAAGGTCATCACAGGTTACTGCTGATTTTACTGCAAGGAACTAAAACAGAAATGGAAGAAATATCTTCGCATAAGAGGAATATTCAACAATCCAGAAAAAGTTATAAGAAGCAGGAAGAGGAACCTCCCAAACTGCTGAGTAAAATGATAAATGAAACATATACCAGAAAAGAATCATATATATGAGAATAATTTGTTGACAGATAAGGATTAAATGGCTTAATTAAAAGGTATTGGAGTTACCAATTCAAATAGCTTACACTTTACCTGGAAATTGGAAACCCAGCAGGATGTATAGAATACAGATTTCAGTCTATTAAAAACAGTCTGTGGAAGCATCAGGAAAAAATGCACAGAATGCACATTTTGGATCAGCATAATGACATCCATCACATGCCTGTACGGGTACTACAAAGAGATGTTTAAATTGTGTACCAATCTCATTTTGCTGATAACACTTTTCATCAGAAAAGATGAAACAATGTGACTTTCAAAATTTAATCATAAAGGACAAGGACACTGGATAACAGTAACCACTTTAAATGTCTCGGGAACTTGCACCGCACGGGTGCATGTTATCAACTTGAAGGCAGACCAAAATACTTCAAGGCAAACTGCCCAGCTTATTTTAGCTCTTGAAGTAGGAAGGACACATAGTACTTAAAATGTATTATACAGGTTATAAAAGAGAGGCATATTCTCAACATCATATAAATATGAAATAGCTTGAGATGAAAAAGGGCTGAAACCAGAGGCTATTAGAGAGCTTTTAGCTGGAAGCGAAGTAAATAACTCTCCAATAAAAAAGGCAGCATAGGAAATATTCAGTATGTTACCAAAGTGTAATATTATATTTGTAAAATGCCTGAAAGAAACAATAGGCTGAATGATATAAGGGCAACTAACAACAGATAAAAGAAACTATTTTAAACATATTTTCTAAATTACAGGTTGCAGTTTTGTAATTGCAAATTGCAAGGATATGTGCTAAAGTCAGATATAAACTATAAAGGTCTTATTCATAAAATTAACCAATGAGCTGGTAAATCTGATTGTAAAGAGGCCAAAGAAACAATGAATATAAATAATCTTAAAATATCTTGCTGAAATGTATATATGTATCAATATATATAGACACATACATCCAAAAATAACCGCAGACATATAAACACCAATCTGTAAGGGCTAAAACTGGCATCTCGCTCTCTAGAATATATAAAAATGAAGAAAGGTTTATGATTCATTTCTATATCCTACTGAGAAAAAAATCACCAATGTGAAAATTTTATTAAGTAATCGCACTGGCAGTTCTATTATATTTAGCAAAATACACAAACGGTAATGGGTACAAGCTGGAACACAGAAAGTTCCATCTCCATGTGAGGCAGAACTTTATTGTGAGGGTGACAGAGCCCTGGCACAGGCTGCCCAGAGAGGCTGTGGAGTCTCCTTCTCTGGAGATCTTCCAAACCTGCCTGGATGCCACCCTGTGCCACATGCTCTGGGTGTCCCTGCTGGAGCAGGGGGGTTAGACTAGATGGTGTCTAGAGGTCCCTTCCAACCTTAACCACTCTGTGATTCTATGATTTTGTGATGGTCAAAAATGCATGTAAGGAAGAATTATTGCCTCATTATACAACTCTGAGGTCACAGAGTCTTATGCCAAGTATACAGAGAGCAAATTCATGTGCATCCATGTCATCACTGACATGACTTTCACTAACTTTCACTAACTTTCACTAACTTTCACTAACATCTACCCTATTTTCTTACAGATTTTATTCATCTGTCTGATAGATATGAACAGTTCTTCCAATGTGAAGTTGAAGGGTTAATGATTTAAAGCCTAATCAAGTAACAGAAAATTGTAGATGTCATGAATAACCAAGAACAGACCGTGCCATGATGCTCCAGACGAAAAGGATGTCTCAATACAAGTTCAGGATGTTTTAGTACTCCTAGAACATGTTTAAGAACATTTGAGCAATAGAACATTGTCAACATTGTAGAACAGGAAAACGGGAGGGGGAAACATCCGAGGGGCTAAAAGGTATAAAAGCGCCGTGTACCATCTGTTCGGGGTCCGTGGCGAGACCCCTGCGAGGGATGAGCCCGGACCCCAGCTAGCTGGTAATACTTATTATCTTTCTACTATACTGTCCTGATATTAAACGCTGTTTACGATCGATGGTGCGTACCTCCTTCTCGATCAGTTCGAAAAACAGACACAACATTTGGGGGCTCGTCCGGGATTCGAATTTGAAAGAAAAGGAAGAGACAGAGAAAGATAATAAGTCTGGGGAGGCCTCAGGGGAGGGGTCGACCGTAATCCAGGTGGACGCACCGAAGGAGGGTCGACAGGGACTGGGAGAGACGTCTCCCAGGTCCCTATACAGAGGAAGGCTGGTTGGTTTGGTATACCGTTCCTCCCTAACGAAGGAAGGTCGGTTTGGGAAGGGCGAATTGCATTGTTAATCGTCCTCAATGGTCTATTGGCAGTAGGGCTAATTTTGGTTCTGAGCGATAAACTTGATAGGATGGGGCAGGGACAATCCACCCCATTATCGCTAATGTTAAGTCATTTTGGATATGTAAAACATCGGGC